>JALAZF010000974.1:600000-828130 GCA_022829125.1 Lathyrus tuberosus | reverse complement strand
TATGGGTTTTATAGTGAAATTTGTGCATTTTTTGACTTGAAACTTTTGTAACGGGCTTTATGGCGAAATTGGTGAGTTTTTTTACTTGGAGATTTTAATATGGTTTTTATAGTGAAATTATTTAGTTATTCACTGTGAATTTTTTTTATGGTTTTATCGTGAAATTGGTGCAAATTTTCAATTGGAACTTTTCTTACAGTCTTTACATTGAAATTTGTCAGGTTTTTTAACTTAAAGTTTTGTAATGGTCTTTATAGTGAAATTGGTGAGTTTTTTGCCTTGGAAATTTTGTAATGGTTTTTATAGTGAAATTTGTGAATTTTTGACTTGAACCTTTTGTAATGGTCCTTTATGTCGAAATTGGTGAGTTTTTTGACTAAGAACTTTTAATATATTTTTTATAGTGAAATTATTGAGTTTTTCACTTTGAACGTTTTTTTGTGGTTTTTATCGTGAAATTGGTGAAAATTTGAATTGGAACTTTTGTTACAGTCTTTACATTGAAGTTTGACAGTTTTTTAACTTAAACTTTTGTAATGGTCTTTATAGTGAAATTGGTGAGTTTTTTTACCTTGGAACTTTTGTAATGGTTTTTACAGTGAAATTTGTGAGTTTTTTCACTTTGAACTTTTTGTTATGGCCTTTTTCGTGTAATTGGTAAAAAAACTCACTCGAAACATTTGTTATGGGTTTTATAGTGAAATTTGTGAGTTTTTTTGACTTGAAACTTTTGTAATGGTCTTTATGGCGAAATTGGTGAGTTTTTTGACATGTAAATTTTAATATGGTTTTAATAGTGAAATTATTGAGTTTTTCACTTTGAACGTTTTTTTATTGATTTTATCGTGAAATTGGTGAAAATATTCAATTGGAAATTTTGTTTACAGTCTTTACATTGAAATTGGTCTGTTTTTTAACTTAAACTTTTGTAATGGTCTTTATAGGGAAATTGGTGAGTTTTTTGCCTTGTAACTTTTGTAACGGACTTTACAGTGAAATTTGTGAGTTTTTTCACATTGAACTTTTGTGATGGCCTTTTTCGTGTAATTGGTAAAAAAAGTCATTTGAAACATTTTTTTATGGGTTTTATAGTGAAAATTTGTGCGTTTTTTTAACTTGAAACTTTTGTAATGGTCTTTATGGCGAAATTGGTGAGTTTTATTACTTGGAAATTTTAATATTCTTTTTATAGTGAAATTATTGAGTTATTCACTGTAAAATTTTTTTTATGGTTTTTATCGTGAAATTGGTGAAAATTTTTCAATTGGAACTTTGTTACAGTCTTTACATTGAAATTTGTCAGGTTTTTAACTTAAACTTTAGTAATGGTCTTTATAGTGAAATTGGTGAGTTTTTTGCCTTTGAAATTTTGTAATGGTTTTTATAAGTGAAATTTGTGAATTTTTTGACTTGAACCTTTTGTAATGGTCTTTATGGCAAAATTGGTGAGTTTATTGACTAGGAACATATAATATATTTTTTATAGTGAAATTATTGAGTTTTTCACTTTCAACATTTTTTGTGGTTTTTATCGTGAAATTGGTGAAAATTTTGAATTGGAACTTTTGTTACAGTCTTTACATTGAAATTTGTCATTTTTTTTAACTTAAACTGTTGTAATGGTCTTTATAGTGAAATTGGTGAGTTTTTTGCCTTGGAACTTTTGTAATGGTTTTTACAGTGAAATTTGTGAGTTTTTTCACTTTGAACTTTTGTTATGGCCTTTTTCGTGTAATTGGTAAAAAAATTAACTTGAAACATTTGTTACGGGTTTTATAGTGAAATTTGTGAATTTTTTGACTTGAAACTTTTGTAATGGTCTTTATGGCGAAATTGGTGAGTTTTTTGACATGTAAATTTTAATATGGTTTTTATAGTGAAATTATTGAGTTTTTCACTGTGAACGTTTTTTATTGATTTTATCATGAAATTGGTGAAAATATTCAATTGGAACTTTTGTTACCGTCTTTACATTGAAATTGGTCTGTTTTTTAACTTAAACTTTTGTAATGGTCTTTGTAGGGAAATTGGTTAGTTTTTTGCCTTGGAACTTTTGTAATGGATTTTACAATGAAATCTGTGAGTTTTTTCACTTTGAACTTTTGTTATGGCCTTTTTCGTGTAATTGGTAAAAAAATCACTGGAACCATTTTTTATGGGTTTTATAGTGAAATTTGTGCATTTTTTGACTTGAAACTTTTGTAACGGGCTTTATGGCGAAATTGGTGAGTTTTTTTACTTGGAGATTTTAATATGGTTTTTATAGTGAAATTATTTAGTTATTCACTGTGAATTTTTTTTATGGTTTTTATCGTGAAATTGGTGCAAATTTTCAATTGGAACTTTTCTTACAGTCTTTACATTGAAATTTGTCAGGTTTTTAACTTAAACTTTTGTAATGGTCTTTATAGTGAAATTGGTGAGTTTTTTGCCTTGGAAACTTTGTAATGGTTTTTATAGTGAAATTTGTGAATTTTTTGACTTGAACCTTTTGTAATGGTCTTTATGTCGAAATTGGTGAGTTTTTTGACTAGGAACTTTTAATATATTTTTTACAGTGAAATTATTGAGTTTTTCACTTTGAACGTTTTTTGTGGTTTTTATCGTGAAATTGGTGAAAATTTTGAATTGGAACTTTTGTTACAGTCTTTACATTGAAGTTTGACAGTTTTTTAACTTAAACTTTTGTAATGGTCTTTATAGTGAAATTGGTGAGTTTTTTACCTTGGAATTTTTGTAATGGTTTTTACAGTGAAATTTGTGAGTTTTTTCACTTTGAACTTTTGTTATGGCCTTTTTCGTGTAATTGGTAAAAAAACTCACTCGAAACATTTGTTATGGGTTTTATAGTGAAATTTGTGAGTTTTTTGACTTGAAACTTTTGTAATGGTCTTTATGGCGAAATTGGTGAGTTTTTTGACATGTAAATTTTAATATGGTTTTAATAGTGAAATTATTGAGTTTTTCACTTTGAACGTTTTTTTATTGATTTTATCGTGAAATTGGTGAAAATATTCAATTGGAAATTTTGTTACAGTCTTTACATTGAAATTGGTCTGTTTTTTAACTTAAACTTTTGTAATGGTCTTTATAGGGAAATTGGTGAGTTTTTTGCCTTGTAACTTTTGTAACGGACTTTACAGTGAAATTTGTGAGTTTTTTCACATTGAACTTTTGTGATGGCCTTTTTCGTGTAATTGGTAAAAAAAAGTCATTTGAAACATTTTTTATGGGTTTTATAGTGAAATTTGTGCGTTTTTTAACTTGAAACTTTTGTAATGGTCTTTATGGCGAAATTGGTGAGTTTTTTTACTTGGAAATTTTAATATTCTTTTTATAGTGAAATTATTGAGTTATTCACTGTAAAAATTTTTTTATGGTTTTTATCGTGAAATTGGTGAAAATTTTCAATTGGAACTTTTGTTACAGTCTTTACATTGAAATTTGTCAGGTTTTTAACTTAAACTTTAGTAATGGTCTTTATAGTGAAATTGGTGAGTTTTTTGCCTTTGAAATTTTGTAATGGTTTTATAAGTGAAATTTGTGAATTTTTTGACTTGAACCTTTTGTAATGGTCTTTATGGCAAAATTGGTGAGTTTATTGACTAGGAACATATAATATATTTTTTATAGTGAAATTATTGAGTTTTTCACTTTCAACATTTTTTGTGGTTTTTATCGTGAAATTGGTGAAAATTTTGAATTGGAACTTTTGTTACAGTCTTTACATTGAAATTTGTCATTTTTTAAAACTTAAACTGTTGTAATGGTCTTTATAGTGAAATTGGTGAGTTTTTTGCCTTGGAACTTTTGTAATGGTTTTTACAGTGAAATTTGTGAGTTTTTTCACTTTGAACTTTTGTTATGGCCTTTTTCGTGTAATTGGTAAAAAAATTAACTTGAAACATTTGTTACGGGTTTTATAGTGAAATTTGTGAGTTTTTTGACTTGACACTTTTGTAATGGTCTTTATGGCGAAATTGGTGAGTTTTTTGACATGTAAATTTTAATATGGTTTTTATAGTGAAATTATTGAATTTTTCACTTTGAACGTTTTTTATTGATTTTATCATGAAATTGGTGAAAATATTCAATTGGAACTTTTGTTACAGTCTTTACATTGAAATTGGTCTGTTTTTAAACTTAAACTTTTGTAATGGTCTTTGTAGGGAAATTGGTTAGTTTTTTGCCTTGGAACTTTTTTAATGGATTTTACAGTGAAATCTGTGAGTTTTTTCACTTTGAACTTTTGTTATGGCCTTTTTCGTGTAATTGGTAAAAAAATCACTGGAACCATTTTTTATGCGTTTTATAGTGAAATTTGTGCATTTTTTGACTTGAAACTTTTGTAACGGGCTTTATGGGGAAATTGGTGAGTTTTTTTACTTGGAGATTTTAATATGGTTTTTATAGTGAAATTATTTAGTTATTCACTGTGAATTTTTTTTATGGTTTTTATCGTGAAATTGGTGCAAATTTTCAATTGGAACTTTTCTTACAGTCTTTACATTGAAATTTGTCAGGTTTTTAACTTAAACTTTTGTAATGGTCTTTATAGTGAAATTGGTGAGTTTTTTGCCTTGGAAATTTTGTAATGGTTTTTATAGTGAAATTTGTGAATTTTTTGACTTGAACCTTTTGTAATGGTCTTTATGTCGAAATTGGTGAGTTTTTTGACTAAGAACTTTTAATATATTTTTTATAGTGAAATTATTGAGTTTTTCACTTTGAACGTTTTTTGTGGTTTTTATCGTGAAATTGGTGAAAATTTTGAATTGGAACTTTTGTTACAGTCTTTACATTGAAGTTTGACAGTTTTTTAACTTAAACTTTTGTAATGGTCTTTATAGTGAAATTGGTGAGTTTTTTACCTTGGAACTTTTGTAATGGTTTTTACAGTGAAATTTGTGAGTTTTTTCACTTTGAACTTTTGTTATGGCCTTTTTCGTGTAATTGGTAAAAAAACTCACTCGAAACATTTGTTATGGGTTTTATAGTGAAATTTGTGAGTTTTTTGACTTGAAACTTTTGTAATGGTCTTTATGGCGAAATTGGTGAGTTTTTTGACATGTAAATTTTAATATGGTTTTAATAGTGAAATTATTGAGTTTTTCACTTTGAACGTTTTTTTTATTGATTTTATCGTGAAATTGGTGAAAATATTCAATTCGAAATTTTGTTACAGTCTTTACATTGAAATTGGTCTGTTTTTTAACTTAAACTTTTGTAATGGTCTTTATAGGGAAATTGGTGAGTTTTTTGCCTTGTAACTTTTGTAACGGACTTTACAGTGAAATTTGTGAGTTTTTTTCACATTGAACTTTTGTGATGGCCTTTTTCGTGTAATTGGTAAAAAAAGTCATTTGAAACATTTTTTATGGGTTTTATAGTGAAATTTGTGCGTTTTTTAACTTGAAACTTTTGTAATGGTCTTTATGGCGAAATTGGTGAGTTTTTTTACTTGGAAATTTTAATATTCTTTTTATAGTGAAATTATTGAGTTATTCACTGTAAAAAATTTTTATGGTTTTTATCGTGAAATTGGTGAAAATTTTCAATTGGAACTTTTGTTACAGTCTTTACATTGAAATTTGTCAGGTTTTTAACTTAAACTTTAGTAATGGTCTTTATAGTGAAATTGGTGAGTTTTTTGCCTTTGAAATTTTGTAATGGTTTTATAAGTGAAATTTGTGAATTTTTTGACTTGAACCTTTTGTAATGGTCTTTATGGCAAAATTGGTGAGTTTATTGACTAGGAACATATAATATATTTTTTATAGTGAAATTATTGAGTTTTTCACTTTCAACATTTTTTGTGGTTTTTATCGTGAAATTGGTGAAAATTTTGAATTGGAACTTTTGTTACAGTCTTTACATTGAAATTTGTCATTTTTTTAAACTTAAACTGTTGTAATGGTCTTTATAGTGAAATTGGTGAGTTTTTTGCCTTGGAACTTTTGTAATGGTTTTTACAGCGAAATTTGTGAGTTTTTTCACTTTGAACTTTTGTTATGGCCTTTTTCGTGTAATTGGTAAAAAAATTAACTTGAAACATTTGTTACGGGTTTTATTGTGAAATTTGTGAGTTTTTTGACTTGAAACTTTTGTAATGGTCTTTATGGCGAAATTGGTGAGTTTTTTGACATGTAAATTTTAATATGGTTTTAATAGTGAAATTATTGAGTTTTTCACTTTGAACGTTTTTTTATTGATTTTATCGTGAAATTGGTGAAAATATTCAATTGGAAATTTTGTTACAGTCTTTACATTGAAATTGGTTTGTTTTTTAACTTAAACTTTTGTAATGGTCTTTATAGGGAAATTGGTAAGTTTTTTGCCTTGTAACTTTTGTAACGGACTTTACAGTGAAATTTGTGAGTTTTTTCACATTGAACTTTTGTGATGGCCTTTTTCGTGTAATTGGTAAAAAAAGTCATTTGAAACATTTTTTATGGGTTTTATAGTGAAATTTGTGCGTTTTTTTGACTTGAAACTTTTGTAATGGTCTTTATGGCGAAATTGGTGAGTTTGTTTACTTGGAAATTTTAATATGGTTTTTATAGTGAAATTATTGAGTTATTCACTGTAAAAAAATTTTTTGGTTTTTATCGTGAAATTGGTGAAAATTTTCAATTGGAACTTTTGTTACAGTCTTTACATTGAAATTTGTCAGGTTTTTAACTTAAACTTTAGTAATGCTCTTTATAGTGAAATTGGTGAGTTTTTTGCCTTGGAAATTTTGTAATGGTTTTTATAGTGAAATTTGTGAATTTTTTGACTTGAACCTTTGGTAATGGTCTTTATGGCGAAATTGGTGAGTTTTTTGACTAGGAACTTTTAATATATTTTTTATAGTGAAATTATTGAGTTTTTCACTTTGAACGTTTTTTGTGGTTTTTATCGTGAAATTGGTGAAAATTTTGAATTGGAACTTTTGTTACAGTCTTTACAATGAAATTTGTCAATTTTTTAACTTAAACTGTTGTAATGGTCTTTATAGTGAAATTGGTGAGTTTTTTGCCTTTGAAATTTTGTAATGGTTTTTCCAGTGAAATTTGTTAGTTTTTTCACATTGAACTTTTGTGATGGCCTTTTTCGTGTAATTGGTAAAAAAAATCACTTGAAACATTTTTTATGGGTTTTATAGTGAAATTTGTGAGTTTTTTTACTTGAAACTTTTGTAATAGTCTTTCTGGCGAAATTGGTGAGTTTTTTGCCTTGGAACTTTTGTAATGGTTTTTACAGTGAAATTTGTGAGTTTTTTCACTTTGAACTTTTGTTATGGCCTTTTTCGTGTAATTGGTAAAAAAATTCACTTGAAACATTTGTTACGGGTTTTATAGTGAAATTTGTGAGTTTTTTGACTTGAAACTTTTGTAATGGTCTTTATGGCGAAATTGGTGAGTTTTTTGACATGTAAATTTTAATATGGTTTTATAGTGAAATTATTGAGTTTTTCACTTTGAACGTTTTTTATTGATTTTATCGTGAAATTGGTGAAAATATTCAATTGGAACTTTTGTTACAGTATATACATTGAAATTGGTATGTTATTTAACTTAAACTTTTGTAATGGTCTTTGTAGGGAAATTGGTGAGTTTTTTGCCTTGGAACTTTTGTTATGGATTTTACAGTGAAATTTGTGAGTTTTTTCACTTTGAACTTTTATTATGGCCTTTTTCGTGTAATTGGTAAAAAAATATCACTTGAAACATTTTTATTGGGTTTTATAGTGAAATTTGTGCGTTTTTTGACTTGAAACTTTTGTAATGGTCTTTATGGCGAAATTGGTGAGTTTGTTTACTTGGAAATTTTAATATGGTTTTTATAGTGAAATTATTGAGTTATTCACTGTAAAAAATTTTTATGGTTTTTATCGTGAAATTGGTGAAAATTTTCAATTGGAACTTTTGTTACAGTCTTTACATTGAAATTTGTCAGGTTTTTAACTTAAACTTTAGTAATGCTCTTTATAGTGAAATTGGCGAGTTTTTTGCCTTGGAAATTTTGTAATGGTTTTTATAGTGAAATTTGTGAATTTTTTGACTTGAACCTTTTGAAATGGTCTTTATGGCGAAATTGGTGAGTATTTTGACCTGGAACTTTTAATATATTTTTTATAGTGAAATTATTGAGTTTTTCACTTTGAACGTTTTTTGTGGTTTTTATCGTGAAATTGGTGAAAATTTTGAATTGGAACTTTTGTTACAGTGTTTACATTGAAATTTGTCAATTTTTTAACTTAAACTGTTGTAATGGTCTTTATAGGGAAATTGGTGAGTTTTTTTCCTTGGAACTTTTGTAATGGTTTATTACAGTGAAATTTGTGAGTTTTTTCACTTTGAACTTTTGTTATGGCCTTTTTCGTGTAATTGGTAAAAAAATTCACTTGAAACATTTGTTACGGGTTTTATTGTGAAATTTGTGAGTTTTTTTACTTGAAACTTTTGTAAAGGTCTTTCTGGCGAAATTGGTGAGTTTTTTGACATGTAAATTTTAATATGGTTTTATTGTGAAATTATTAAGTTTTTCACTTTGAACGTTTTTTATTGATTTTATCGTGAAATTGGTGAAAATATTCAATTGGAACTTTTGTTACAGTATTTACATTGAAATTGGTCTGTTTTTTAACTTAAACTTTTGTAATGGTCTTTGTAGGGAAATTGGTGAGTTTTTTGCCTTGGAACTTTTGTTATGGATTTTACAGTGAAATTTGTGAGTTTTTTCACTTTGAACTTTTGTTATGGCCTCTTCTGTGTAATTGGTAAAAAAAATCACTTGAAACATTTTTTATCGGTTTTATAGTGAAATTTGTGTGTTTTTTGACTTGAAACTTTTGTAATGGTCTTTATGGCGAAATTGGTGAGTTTGTTTACTTGGAAATTTTAATATGGTTTTTATAGTGAAATTATTGAGTTATTCACTGTAAAAATTTTTTATGGTTTTTATCGTGAAATTGGTGAAAATTTTCAATTGGAACTTTTGTTACAGTCTTTACATTGAAATTTGTCAGGTTTTTAACTTAAACTTTAGTAATGCTCTTTATAGTGAAATTGGTGAGTTTTTTGCCTTGGAAATTTTGTAATGGTTTTCATAGTGAAATTTGTGAATTTTTTGACTTGAACCTTTTGTAATGGTCTTTATGGCGAAATTGGTGAGTTTTTTGACTAGGAACTTTTAATATATTTTTTATAGTGAAATTATTGAGTTTTTCACTTTGAACGTTTTTTTGTGGTTTTTATCGTGAAATTGGTGAAAATTTTGAATTGGAACTTTTGTTACAGTCTTTACATTGAAATTTGTCAATTTTTTAACTTAAACTGTTGTAATGGTCTTTATAGTGAAATTGGTGAGTTTTTTGCCTTTGAAATTTTGTAATGGTTTTTACAGTGAAATTTGTGAGTTTTTTCACATTGAACTTTTGTGATGGCCTTTTTCGTGTAATTGGTAAAAAAAATCACTTGAAACATTTTTTATGGGTTTTATAGTGAAATTGGTGAGTTTTTTTACTTGAAACTTTTGTAATGGTATTTCTGGCGAAATTGGTGAGTTTTTTGCCTTGGAACTTTTGTAATGGTTTTTACAGTGAAATTTGTGAGTTTTTTCACTTTGAACGTTTTTTATTGATTTTATCGTGAAATTGGTGAAAATATTCAATTGGAACTTTTGTTACAGTATTTACATTGAAATTGGTCTGTTTTTTTAACTTAAACTTTTGTAATGGTCTTTGTAGGGAAATTGGTGAGTTTTTTTCCTTGGAACTTTTGTTATGGATTTTACAGTGAAATTTGTGAGTTTTTTCACTTTGAACTTTTGTTATGGCCTTTTCCGTGTAATTGGTAAAAAAAATCACTTGAAACATTTTTTATCGGTTTTATAGTGAAATTTGTGCGTTTTTTTTACTTGAAACTTTTGTAATGGTCTTTATGGCGAAATTGGTGAGTTTGTTTACTTGGAAATTTTAATATGGTTTTTATAGTGAAATTATTGAGTTATTCACTGTAAAATTTTTTTATGGTTTTTATCGTGAAATTGGTGAAAATTTTCAATTGGAACTTTTGTTACAGTCTTTACATTGAAATTTGTCAGGTTTTTAACATAAACTTTAGTAATGCTCTTTATAGTGAAATTGGTGAGTTTTTTGCCTTGGAAATTTTGTAATGGTTTTTATAGTGAAATTTGTGAATTTTTTGACTTGAACCTTTTGTAATGGTCTTTATGGCGAAATTGGTGAGTTTTTTGACTAGGAACTTTTAATATATTTTTTATAGTGAAATTATTGAGTTTTTCACTTTGAACGTTTTTTGTGGTTTTTATCGTGAAATTGGTGAAAATTTTGAATTGGAACTTTTGTTACAGTCTTTACATTGAAATTTGTCAATTTTTTAACTTAAACTGTTGTAATGGTCTTTATAGTGAAATTGGTGAGTTTTTTGCCTTTGAAATTTTGTAATGGTTTTTACAGTGAAATTTGTGAGTTTTTTCACATTGAACTTTTGTGATGGCCTTTTTCGTGTAATTGGTAAAAAAAATCACTTGAAACATTTTTTATGGGTTTTATAGTGAAATTTGTGAGTTTTTTTTACTTGAAACTTTTGTAATGGTCTTTCTGGCGAAATTGGTGAGTTTTTTGCCTTGGAACTTTTGTAATGGTTTTTACAGTGAAATTTGTGAGTTTTTTCACTTTGAACGTTTTTTATTGATTTTATCGTGAAATTGGTGAAAATATTCAATTGGAACTTTTGTTACAGTATTTACATTGAAATTGGTCTGTTTTTTAACTTAAACTTTTGTAATGGTCTTTGTAGGGAAATTGGTGAGTTTTTTTCCTTGGAACTTTTGTTATGGATTTTACAGTGAAATTTGTGAGTTTTTTCACTTTGAACTTTTGTTATGGCCTTTTCCGTGTAATTGGTAAAAAAAATCACTTGAAACATTTTTTATCGGTTTTATAGTGAAATTTGTGCGTTTTTTTACTTGAAACTTTTGTAATGGTCTTTATGGCGAAATTGGTGAGTTTGTTTACTTGGAAATTTTAATATGGTTTTTATAGTGAAATTATTGAGTTATTCACTGTAAAATTTTTTTATGGTTTTTATCGTGAAATTGGTGAAAATTTTCAATTGGAACTTTTGTTACAGTCTTTACATTGAAATTTGTCAGGTTTTTAACATAAACTTTAGTAATGCTCTTTATAGTGAAATTGGTGAGTTTTTTGCCTTGGAAATTTTGTAATGGTTTTTATAGTGAAATTTGTGAATTTTTTGACTTGAACCTTTTGTAATGGTCTTTATGGCGAAATTGGTGAGTTTTTTGACTAGGAACTTTTAATATATTTTTTATAGTGAAATTATTGAGTTTTTCACTTTGAACGTTTTTTTGTGGTTTTTATCGTGAAATTGGTGAAAATTTTGAATTGGAACTTTTGTTACAGTCTTTACATTGAAATTTGTCAATTTTTTAACTTAAACTGTTGTAATGGTCTTTATAGTGAAATTGGTGAGTTTTTTGCCTTTGAAATTTTGTAATGGTTTTTACAGTGAAATTTGTGAGTTTTTTCACATTGAACTTTTGTGATGGCCTTTTTCGTGTAATTGGTAAAAAAAATCACTTGAAACATTTTTTATGGGTTTTATAGTGAAATTTGTGAGTTTTTTTACTTGAAACTTTTGTAATGGTCTTTCTGGCGAAATTGGTGAGTTTTTTGCCTTGGAACTTTTGTAATGGTTTTTACAGTGAAATTTGTGAGTTTTTTCACTTTGAACGTTTTTTTATTGATTTTATCGTGAAATTGGTGAAAATATTCAATTGGAACTTTTGTTACAGTATTTACATTGAAATTGGTCTGTTTTTTAACTTAAACTTTTGTAATGGTCTTTGTAGGGAAATTGGTGAGTTTTTTTCCTTGGAACTTTTGTTATGGATTTTACAGTGAAATTTGTGAGTTTTTTCACTTTGAACTTTTGTTATGGCCTTTTCCGTGTAATTGGTAAAAAAAATCACTTGAAACATTTTTTATCGGTTTTATAGTGAAATTTGTGCGTTTTTTTACTTGAAACTTTTGTAATGGTCTTTATGGCGAAATTGGTGAGTTTGTTTACTTGGAAATTTTAATATGGTTTTTATAGTGAAATTATTGAGTTATTCACTGTAAAATTTTTTTATGGTTTTTATCGTGAAATTGGTGAAAATTTTCAATTGGAACTTTTGTTACAGTCTTTACATTGAAATTTGTCAGGTTTTTAACATAAACTTTAGTAATGCTCTTTATAGTGAAATTGGTGAGTTTTTTGCCTTGGAAATTTTGTAATGGTTTTTATAGTGAAATTTGTGAATTTTTTGACTTGAACCTTTTGTAATGGTCTTTATGGCGAAATTGGTGAGTTTTTTGACTAGGAACTTTTAATATATTTTTTATAGTGAAATTATTGAGTTTTTCACTTTGAACGTTTTTTGTGGTTTTTATCGTGAAATTGGTGAAAATTTTGAATTGGAACTTTTGTTACAGTCTTTACATTGAAATTTGTCAATTTTTTAACTTTAACTGTTGTAATGGTCTTTATAGTGAAATTGGTGAGTTTTTTGCCTTTGAAATTTTGTAATGGTTTTTACAGTGAAAATTTGTGAGTTTTTTCACATTGAACTTTTGTGATGGCCTTTTTCGTGTAATTGGTAAAAAAAATCACTTGAAACATTTTTTATGGGTTTTATAGTGAAATTTGTGCGTTTTTTGACTTGAAACTTTTGTAATGGTCTTTATGGCGAAATTGGTGAGTTTTTTTACTTGGAAATTTTAATATGGTTTTTATAGTGAAATTATTGAGTTATTCACTGTATAAATTTTTTATGGTTTTTATCGTGAAATTGGTGAAAATTTTCAATTGGAACTTTTGTTACAGTCTTTACATTGAAATTTGTCAGGTTTTTAACTTAAACTTTAGTAATGGTCTTTATAGTGAAATTGGTGAGTTTTTGGCCTTGGAAATTTTGTAATGGTTTTTATAGTGAATTTTGTGAATTTTTTGACTTGAACCTTTTGTAATGGTCTTTATGGCGAAATTGGTGAGTTTTTTGACTAGGAACTTTTAATATATTTTTTATAGTGAAATTATTGAGTTTTTTCACTTTGAAAGTTTTTTGTGGTTTTTATCGTGAAATTGGTGAAAATTTTGAATTGGAACTTTTGTTACAGTGTTTACATTGAAATTTGTCAATTTTTTAACTTAAACTGTTGTAATGGTCTTTATAGGGAAATTGGTGAGTTTTTTGCCTTGGAACTTTTGTAATGGTTTTTACTGTGAAATTTGTGAGTTTTTTCACTTTGAACTTTTGTTATGGCCTTTTTCGTGTAATTGGTAAAAAAATTCACTTGAAACATTTGTTACGGGTTTTATTGTGAAATTTGTGAGTTTTTTTACTTGAAACTTTTGTAATGGTCTTTCTGGCGAAATTGGTGAGTTTTTTGACATGTAAATTTTAATATGGTTTTATTGTGAAATTATTGAGTTTTTCACTTTGAACGTTTTTTATTGATTTTATCGTGAAATTGGTGAAAATATTCAATTGGAACTTTTGTTACAGTATTTACATTGAAATTGGTCTGTTTTTTAACTTAAACTTTTGTAATGGTCTTTGTAGGGAAATTGGTGAGTTTTTTGCCTTGGAACTTTTGTTATGGATTTTACAGTGAAATTTGTGAGTTTTTTCACTTTGAACTTTTGTTATGGCCTTTTCCGTGTAATTGGTAAAAAAAATCACTTGAAACATTTTTTATCGGTTTTATAGTGAAATTTGTGCGTTTTTTTACTTGAAACTTTTGTAATGGTCTTTATGGCGAAATTGGTGAGTTTGTTTACTTGGAAATTTTAATATGGTTTTTATAGTGAAATTATTGAGTTATTCACTGTAAAATTTTTTTATGGTTTTTATCGTGAAATTGGTGAAAATTTTCAATTGGAATTTTGTTACAGTCTTTACATTGAAATTTGTCAGGTTTTTAACATAAACTTTAGTAATGCTCTTTATAGTGAAATTGGTGAGATTTTTGCCTTGGAAATTTTGTAATGGTTTTTATAGTGAAATTTGTGAATTTTTTGACTTGAACCTTTGGTAATGGTCTTTATGGCGAAATTGGTGAGTTTTTTGACTAGGAACTTTTAATATATTTTTTATAGTGAAATTATTGAGTTTTTCACTTTGAACGTTTTTTGTGGTTTTTATCGTGAAATTGGTGAAAATTTTGAATTGGAACTTTTGTTACAGGTCTTACATTGAAATTTGTCAATTTTTTAACTTAAACTGTTGTAATGGTCTTTATAGTGAAATTGGTGAGTTTTTTGCCTTTGAAATTTTGTAATGGTTTTTACAGTGAAATTTGTGAGTTTTTTCACATTGAACTTTTGTGATGGCCTTTTTCGTGTAATTGGTAAAAAAAATCACTTGAAACATTTTTTATGGGTTTTATAGTGAAATTTGTGCGTTTTTTGACTTGAAACTTTTGTAATGGTCTTTATGGCGAAATTGGTGAGTTTTTTTACTTGGAAATTTTAATATGGTTTTTATAGTGAAATTATTGAGTTATTCACTGTATAAATTTTTTATGGTTTTTATCGTGAAATTGGTGAAAATTTTCAATTGGAACTTTTGTTACAGTCTTTACATTGAAATTTGTCAGGTTTTTAACTTAAACTTTAGTAATGGTCTTTATAGTGAAATTGGTGAGTTTTTGGCCTTGGAAATTTTGTAATGGTTTTTATAGTGAATTTTGTGAATTTTTTGACTTGAACCTTTTGTAATGGTCTTTATGGCGAAATTGGTGAGTTTTTTGACTAGGAACTTTTAATATATTTTTTATAGTGAAATTATTGAGTTTTTCACTTTGAAAGTTTTTTGTGGTTTTTATCGTGAAATTGGTGAAAATTTTGAATTGGAACTTTTGTTACAGTGTTTACATTGAAATTTGTCAATTTTTTAACTTAAACTGTTGTAATGGTCTTTATAGGGAAATTGGTGAGTTTTTTGCCTTGGAACTTTTGTTATGGATTTTACAGTGAAATTTGTGAGTTTTTTCACTTTGAACTTTTGTTATGGCCTTTTCTGTGTAATTGGTAAAAAAAAATCACTTGAAACATTTTTTATCGGTTTTATAGTGAAATTTGTGCGTTTTTTTACTTGAAACTTTTGTAATGGTCTTTATGGCGAAATTGGTGTGTTTTTTGACATGTAAATTTTAATATGGTCTTTATAGTGAAATTATTGAGTTTTTCACTTTGAACGTTTTTTATTGATTTTATCGTGAAATTGGTGAAAATATTCAATTGGAACTTTTGTTACAGTATTTACATTGAAATTGGTCTGTTATTTAACTTAAACTTTTGTAATGGTCTTTGTAGGGAAATTGGTGAGTTTTTTGCCTTGGAACTTTTGTTATGGATTTTACAGTGAAATTTGTGAGTTTTTTCACTTTGAACTTTTATTATGGCCTTTTTCGTGTAATTGGTAAAAAATATCACTTGAAACATTTTTTATGGGTTTTATAGTGAAATTTGTGCGTTTTTTGACTTGAAACTTTTGTAATGGTCTTTATGGCGAAATTGGTGAGTTTATTTACTTGGAAATTTTAATATGGTTTTTATAGTGAAATTATTGAGTTATTCACTGTAAAAAATTTTTTTGGTTTTTATCGTGAAATTGGTGAAAATTTTCAATTGAAACTTTTGTTACAGTCTTTACATTGAAATTTGTCAGGTTTTTAACTTACAGTTTAGTAATGGTCTTTATAGTGAAATTGGTGAGTTTTTGGCCTTGCAAATTTTGTAATGGTTTTTATAGTGATATTTGTGAATTTTTTGACTTGAACCTTTTGTAATGGTCTTTATGGCGAAATTGGTGAGTTTTTTGACTAGGAACTTTTAATATATTTTTTATAGTGAAATTATTGAGTTTTTCACTTTGAAAGTTTTTTGTGGTTTTTATCGTGAAATTGGTGAAAATTTTGAATTGGAACTTTTGTTACAGTCTTTACATTGAAATTTGTCAGTTTTTTAACTTAAACTGTTGTAATGGTCTTTCTAGTGAAATTGGTGAGTTTTTTGCCTTGGAACTTTTGTAATGGTTTTTACAGTGAAATTTGTGAGTTTTTTCACTTTGAACTTTTGTTATGGCCTTTTTCGTGTAATTGGTAAAAAAATTCACTTGAAACATTTGTTACGGGTTTTATAGTGAAATTTGTGAGTTTTTTGACTTGAAACTTTTGTAATGGTCTTTATGGCGAAATTGGTGAGTTTTTTGACATGTAAATTTTAATATGGTTTTATAGTGAAATTATTGAGTTTTTCACTTTGAACGTTTTTTATTGATTTTATCGTGAAATTGGTGAAAATATTCAATTGGAACTTTTGTTACAGTATTTACATTGAAATTGGTCTGTTATTTAACTTAAACTTTTGTAATGGGCTTTGTAGGGAAATTGGTGAGTTTTTTGCCTTGGAACTTTTGTTATGGATTTTACAGTGAAATTTGTGAGTTTTTTCACTTTGAACTTTTATTATGGCCTTTTTCGTGTAATTGGTAAAAAATATCACTTGAAACATTTTTTATGGGTTTTATAGTGAAATTTGTGCGTTTTTTGACTTGAAACTTTTGTAATGGTCTTTATAGCGAAATTGGTGAGTTTATTTACTTGGAAATTTTAATATGGTTTTTATAGTGAAATTATTGAGTTATTCACTGTAAAATTTTTTTTTGGTTTTTATCGTGAAATTGGTGAAAATTTTCAATTGGAACTTTTGTTACAGTCTTTACATTGAAATTTGTCAGGTTTTTAACTTAAACTTTAGTAATGGTCTTTATAGTGAAATTGGTGAGTTTTTGGCCTTGGAAATTTTGTAATGGTTTTTATAGTGAATTTTGTGAATTTTTTTACTTGAACCTTTTGTAATGGTCTTTATGGCGAAATTGGTGAGTTTTTTGACTAGGAACTTTTAATATATTTTTTATAGTGAAATTATTGAGTTTTTCACTTTGAAAGTTTTTTGTGGTTTTTATCGTGAAATTGGTGAAAATTTTGAATTGGAACTTTTGTTACAGTCTTTACATTGAAATTTGTCAGTTTTTTAACATAAACTGTTGTAATGGTCTTTATAGTGAAATTGGTGAGTTTTTTGCCTTGGAACTTTTGTAATGGTTTTTACAGTGAAATTTGTGAGTTTTTTCACTTTGAACTTTTGTTATGGCCTTTTTCGTGTAATTGGTAAAAAAATTCACTTGAAACATTTGTTACGGGTTTTATTGTGAAATTTGTGAGTTTTTTGACTTGAAACTTTTGTAATGGTCTTTCTGGCGAAATTGGTGAGTTTTTTGACATGTAAATTTTAATATGGTTTTTATAGTGAAATTATTGAGTTTTTCACTTTGAACGTTTTTTATTGATTTTATCGTGAAATTGGTGAAAATATTCAATTGGAACTTTTGTTACAGTCTTTACATTGAAATTGGTATGTTTTTTAACTTAAACTTTTGTAATGGTCTTTGTAGGGAAATTGGTGAGTTTTTTGCCTTGGAACTTTTGTTATGGATTTTACAGTGAAATTTGTGAGTTTTTTCACTTTGAACTTTTATTATGGCCTTTTTCGTGTAATTGGTAAAAAAATATCACTTGAAACATTTTTTATGGGTTTTATAGTGAAATTTGTGCGTTTTTTGACTTGAAACTTTTGTAATGGTCTTTATGGCGAAATTGGTGAGTTTGTTTACTTGGAAATTTTAATATTGTTTTTATAGTGAAATTATTGAGTTATTCACTTTAAAAAAAATTTTTTGGTTTTTATCGTGAAATTGGTGAAAATTTTCAATTGGAACTTTTGTTACAGTCTTTACATTGAAATTTGTCAGGTTTTTAACTTAAACTTTAGTAATGGTCTTTATAGTGAAATTGGTGAGTTTTTTGCCTTGGAAATTTTGTAATGGTTTTTATAGTGAAATTTGTGAATTTTTTTACTTGAACCTTTTGTAATGGTCTTTATGGCGAAATTGGTGAGTTTTTTGACTAGGAACTTTTAATATATTTTTTATAGTGAAATTATTGAGTTTTTCATTTTGAACGTTTTTTGTGGTTTTTATCGTGAAATTGGTGAAAATTTTGAATTGGAACTTTTGTTACAGTCTTTACATTGAAATTTGTCAATTTTTTAACTTAAACTGTTGTAATGGTTTTTATAGTGAAATTGGTGAGTTTTTTGCCTTGGAAATTTTGTAATGGTTTTTACAGTGAAATTTGTGAGTTTTTTCACATTGAACTTTTGTGATGGCCTTTTTCGTGTAATTGGTAAAAAAAATCACTTGAAACATTTTCTATGAGTTTTATAGTGAAATTTGTGCGTTTTTTGACTTGAAACTTTTGTAATGGTCTTTATGGCGAAATTGGTGAGTTTTTTTACTTGGAAATTTTAATATGGTTTTTATAGTGAAATTATTGAGTTATTCACTGTAAAATTTTTTATGGTTTTTATCGTGAAATTGGTGAAAATTTTCAATTGGAACTTTTGTTACAGTCTTTACATTGAAATTTGTCAGGTTTTTAACTTAAACTTTAGTAATGGTCTTTATAGTGAAATTGGTGAGTTTTTTGCCTTGGAAATTTTGTAATGGTGTTTATAGTGAAATTTGTGAATTTTTTGACTTGAACCTTTTGTAATGGTCTTTATGGAAAAATTGGTGAGTTTTTTTACTAGGAACTTTTAATATATTTTTTATAGTGAAATTACACCTAACAACTATGGACACTTACCAACTAGGCTAACTTGACACTTTTAATTTTATTTCCATTTTAAAGTACTAAAAATAACAGATAATGATAAAGCTAGTGGTTAAAATTTAGGGTATGACAATGATTAAATGGTAATGGGTCTCTATTGTGTAAACTTTTTTTTTTTTAATTTCAAATCCGTAGAATGGACTTTGGATCCTTTTTGTAGCATTGTAACATTGCATAATAATTTTTGCAACATTTGTTATGAACTTTAAATAATGGACTTTGTAATAATTGTGGCAATGTATAATGAGTTCTTTCACTCTCTTTTTTTTTTAATTTGGAATTATGAACTTTTGTTGTATAAATCTTGCAATGTGTGGATTTTTTTGGTAATAGGCCTAATGGACTTTATTTTTTGGAGCATGAATGTATGGACTTTTATTGTTGTGGTATGGAATTTGACCTCATAATACTCTTCACACCCTCAATAATGCTTGAACAACGCCTTCGACCAAATTTGCAATAATATTGAATCTGACATTCTGTCATACCCCAAATTTTGACCACAAGATTTCTCATCATTGTGCAAATCATTACCACAATATGGATGTACCATCATACCTCATCAAACTCCTCAATGATTGTTGAGCATTCACTACAATCAAGAATTAGGGTTTTGAACCCTCCCAGAGCACTTAGACAAAGGATCAATCAATAAAGGACGTGATCTTCAACTTGTCTAACCTCTCAAACACCCATGAAGGATCAAGAGGACTCCCACATCAAGAATCAAGCACAAGATTGCAACATTCCAAGTGGATCAAGCCTCAAGATCGTCAGTGTCACCAAATTTGGGTTTTGGTCGACCAAGGGCTCCAGATGAAAAATTTCATCTGGGCATGAGCCATTACTTCAAAATATGACCCAAAATGCTCAAAGGGACCTCATGGACCCAATCATCAAGTCAAATTAACATCAGGAGAAGCATTCATCAGAAATCAGGGATTAGGGTTTCTTGACCTAATTCACCCTTGAGTTGACTTTTGAGGCAAGACATGAGCCAAGGCCTCAATACATGATTTGAGGGCCTCAAATACACCACATTGATCCATTTATAATAATGGATTGATCCAAGAAGCTTGATTCACAAGTTTCAATTTCATCTCGACCACAATTAGGATTTTGAAGAAAAAGTCAACTGTATCTTTGACTTTTGACAAAGACATGTTCCCAAACCTTGAGGCATGATTCAAGACAACCTAAAACACCTATGGAATCCATCCATTAGGTTTTAATTAGGTCAAGAACTTGATTGCATAGAGGATCACACAATTTGAAATTCATCTAACAAAAAGTCAACTGTACCTAAAATCAAGTTTGACTTTTTGGATTTTTTCACAAATATGGCTCCCCTAAGTCAAAACCATGTTAATGTATGGTTTTGATCATCATACATCAAGAAAAATCAAGAAAAGTGAGGTTTCTTGCAAAAGAGGCTACCTTGAGAAACTTAAAATTTTCTAAGTTATGGAACAAAATGGGTTTGGTACCAACTTTGCAAGGTCATAACTCCCAAACCCTAAGGCCTTTTTCTTCCATCGAAAGCTCAAATGAAAGTTCACATGGCATACTACAAAAGTGTCAACTACATCAAATTCCAAATCCTCATGGATTTTGAGTTATGGATTGATCAAAATCACAAAAAGTGAAAATGACCACTTTTTCCAACACTTAGTGAAATTTTCAAGAAGTCAGAATCTGTTTCATTTTTTTGCCAACTTTGAGGTCATTTTTCATTATGATCCAAGCTAAACCAAGACCATTTATGAACATCAAAGTTAAAGTATGTCATGAGAGCTTTCCAAAGAGTACAAGAACTCCCATTAATTCAACTTGATCAAGGAGTTATAAATCTCACAACATGCCTTGCTCAAACTGGTTTTCAAGGCTGATTTGGTGCATTTCTTGTGCCACACGATTTCCATTTCAAATTCTGTCATCTTGTAAGATTTATCCTATTCCAAGATCAGAGGGAATCTTGATGACTCACTTGATATTTTCAAGCTTGGACCATTGAGTCAAGAATCCTATCCTTTGGCATGTGATCATTCAAAGTTTCAAATCCAAAAACTCCAAGTTTGTCATTTGGCATTGATGTGGAACATAGAGTTGTCATGAACCAAGCCTTATCGGTCCAATTGAGTCAAGGTTGTCGCAAAAATCATAAGACCTAGAGCTACCAAGACCAGCTCAAGTCAATGGCCAAGTGAAGACTTGGTACCTTGGCATTTAAGGAAGTGATACATGGGCACATCCATTGGATAATAGAGTGAACCAGTTGCCATTCACTATTCCTTCAAAAACAAACTTCCTCTACTATAAATAGAGGCCATTTCTGATGTTTCAAACCACACCAAAATAATACCAAAGCCTTGTTTTCTCACTCTCCCTCTCTTACTTCAATTTCAAGTCACATTGAAGCCATTTGGGAATTCTTGAAACCAGAGCAAAAACCACTCAAATAACCATCCTAACACATCATAAATCATCCATTGGAGGTGTTCAAACCTTCATCCACATTGCACAACCTCAAAATCAGAAAGTCAACCTCCAAAACCTCAAATTTTGACTTTTCTGCATTTTACAAGCCATGCCTTGATTCAGTCACTTTCAAAACCAAACAAAGCTTCAAATACACTCCAAATATCATCCTCAAATTGTCCCAACAGGTTTCCCTCAACTGTAACACCATTTGAGTGAGTTACCATTTTGGTCATTTTTGCCACTTTTGCAAGAAAGAGCCAACTCTTGTTTCTGAGGTTTCCAGCTGGTTTTGATCATCCTAAAAGCTTCTAAGGGATCAATCAAGAATGTCTAAAGCATTGGATTACTTCTGGCACAAGGATCTTGACAGTTAGCACAAGGAGCTTCAAGAGGTAAGTGCATCACAACTTGACCTCTTAAAATATGCATTGCTTTGATGTCCATTGACCATAAACATGTCATATATATCCAATATGTTGTGTTTGAACCAACTTATCATGCTATTGTTGCTTGTATGATAAGGTAGCATAGAACTTGCAAATCTTGGCCTATTTTGAAATCACTATCGTGTTTTAAAATAGAAGCATCTTTAGAAAAATCTAAAAGCACCATTGGATTCCTCATGAAATTCTAGGCAGGATCCATCTAAATTTTGTCCAATTTCATGGAGAAATGAGGGAGATATGATCCCTCTTGCAAAACTTGACAACTTGGGCAAGCCAGCCATGGCGCCCTTGTTGCTTGGCCTGGTCAGAAGGCATTTTAGCCTTATCAACTTATGAATGGGGGTGATACAATGGATGTATCACCACCCCAGTGGTAAGAGCGCGCTTGTATTTGGTTAGAGGTCGTGGGTTCAAGACCCACCCAGACCATTTTTCCATTTCTCTTATATTTTGCTATTTTTCATATTTTTTTATGGTTTTTATTAATTAATTCCAAAAGTAATTTCTCTCTCAATTTTAAATATTTTTTATTGGTTCTTTTTTTGAAAATTCACAAAAATGATAAAATATTTTATTCTACAAAAATCTCACAAAAATATTATTTATTTTATATATTTGATATTTTTGTAAAGAATTATTTTTTATTTGTTTTTTAGGCATTTAAAAATATTTCTTTCTCTTGATTTTTCTTATTCAAATGATTTTCAAATCATTCTATGAATGAAACATGATTTTTCAAACATTAATCCAAGATCACAACTTGTTTTTCACATATGTTTGATAACTCTGATCATTTTAATTGAATTTTTTATCAATTAAAATACATTTTAAAATCAAATTAGGGTTTTGATTATTTTTCACCCTTACAAATCTTTTTCAAAACACTTTTGGGCCTCTAATAGAGTGTAAGACCCATCCCTTGTCACACACAAACCATTTGGGCCTCAGTTATTGTATAAGTCCCGATACGATTTCAAAAATCTTGGCGCGATCGCCGTTTTCAAAACAATTCTCATCTAGGCCTCTCCTTGAGTTGTAAGTCCTATTTTTATTCCTTTCTTTAAACTTTTGGGCCTCTTGATAGAGTGTAAGTCCCATCCCTTTGTAAATAAACCATTTTCGGCCTCAGTCATTGTATAAGTCCCGATACAATTTTCAAAATAACGGTGCGATCACTGTTTTTCATCTGGGCATCTCTCTGAGCTGTAAGCCCCATCTCTTGTATAAAAATAAACTTTGGGCCTCTAATAGAGTGTAAGACCCACCTCTTTTGTAAAATACAATAAATTTGGGCCTCAGTCATTGAATAAGTCCCTTTGTGGTTTTCAAAACTACGGTGCAATCGTCGCCTTTTCAAAAGAATTCCTCTGGGCCTCTCCTTGAGTATAAGCCCCAAACTTCCTTTTACAACAAACTTTCCTTTTGATTTAGATTCAAATTCATAGTTGTTATCAAAACTTTCTTCAATTTCATGAATAACTAACCATACAGCTATGTTCATAATACAGGAAGCTTGCACAACTGTAAGTTCCACTATCTCTTCTCAACAATACTTGTTTATATATTTCATCTGTATATGTATATGCTTGTATATATCTGCTTAGAGTTTTCCCTGGCAATTAGGTCTAGGCTTAGATAAAACCAGTGGATACTCTTTCAACATAGTCAAAACTAGTTCCCCATAGGAAATTCCAAATATAGTCTTGCCTCCTCTTGGGCTTATACAATATGGAACAGAGAAAGACATTATTCCCGGTGAAACTTTTCTCAAGACTGTCACTACTAGAAATTTGTACCAGAAATTCATTTCCCCAAAGAGGATTAATTCCCGGTGAAACCTCTTTTGAATTTCTTCAAACCCTGAAACTGTTCACTAAAGAAAGGATTATTCCCGGTGAATCTTTTCTTGAACTTTTCTCAGGTTTGGACCCACAGGCTTCCTAAAAGCATCCCCAACCTCCTCTTGGGCTTTGTACAAGGACCCTCAGGCTTCTTAGAAGTTCTCGGCCTCTTCTTGGGCTTAGTACAACGACCCAAAGACCTCCTACAGGTATAGGACAGAACTTAGTCATCTTTTGCTAGTTCAATTCTCCAGAGAGTCAGAATCTCAAAACATCATACCAGTTTAGGGTTGATTCTCATCCCTTAAAACATCAGCCTCCTCTTGGGCATCATACAAAGATTATTCTCCAACTAAGTGCCAATCTCTTCATACCAGTAGACTTGGAAAGTCTTATCTCCTCTTGGATCTCAAAGAAACCCTCAAGTTTCCTGGAAGCACAGGAAAAACCCTGATCATTTTATCAATCACCAGCAGAGTTAAAACCTCCATAGGTTTTAAAACTAAATCTTTAAAGCTTTCATTCTGAATTCCCCAGCTAGGGTCAAATTACTACCAATAAACCCTCAATCAGAACCTCAAGGCATCTGATATTTCAACTCCTCTTTAATCCTCAGCAAGAGTTGATTCCCCAATTTGGACTTGTCTCTGGATCTCAATAAATCCTCAGCAGAAGCTAGCCTCCTCTTAGGCTTCATATAAGAAATTCCCCAGCCAGCCTCCTCTTAGGCTTTGTATAATGATTTTCCCTCAG
The DNA here is from genome assembly GCA_022829125.1 of Lathyrus tuberosus. Taxonomy (NCBI): domain Eukaryota; kingdom Viridiplantae; phylum Streptophyta; class Magnoliopsida; order Fabales; family Fabaceae; genus Lathyrus; species Lathyrus tuberosus. The sequence continues at coordinate 803,795 of JALAZF010000974.1, read as the reverse complement.
CCATCTTTAGCCTCAATTTTGGGCTTTATACAAGACATATATCAAATCTCCCTAGTGAAGTCAATTCCTTTAGCCTCAATCTTGGGCTTTGTACAAGACAGACAAAATATTCTCCACCTGAGTCAATTATTTCTTTTAGCCTCAATCTTGGGCTTTGTACAAGACCGACAAAACTTTCCCCGAAAAAGTCAGTTTCTTTTAGCCTCAATCTTGGGCTTTATACAAGACAGAAATAAGACTCCCTAAACAAAGTCAACCTTTTAGCTTCTACCTTGGGCTTTGATCAAGGCACTCAAAAATCAACACCCCTCAGAGGAAATCAAGATTTCTCTGAAGGAAGACATTTCTCTGTATATCACATATTCAAACAGACAATCAAACAAATCCCAGATAATTGCTGTAAGTGGCACACTTGTAGATTCAAAAATCCAAGTTGTGGTCCCTCTTTTATCCTGGTAAATTTCATCTAATTTCTGAAAGTGGGAAGCCTCTGGATTATTTACATCCAAGCCAATGTTCCTCTCTTAGCATGGAAGGCTCCTAAGGAAGAATGGCATTGCTCTACACTGAGTTAAAGTTTACTCCTTCAGGACATCACCCTTATAAAGGAAATTATGGCATTGCTGGATTCCATATATTCCAGTTAAAGTAATTTTTCTTTATAATCATTTACTCAAACACTGTGATGAATAGATGAGATATCTCCCTTTAGAGATGACAAATTCTCTCTCAGTTAAACTTTTAGCTTCAATCTTGGGCTTTAAACAAGACACCAAACATCTTTTTCCTCCCATAGAATAGGAGGAACTACTATTGCTCTGATTTCCCTGTTATCTTCACGAGAATACATAGGCATAAGATTGCGAAATCTTAGCGAGCACACAAATCAAAAACTTTAGGTCCAGTACCTTACCAAAAACAACAAAAAAAACCCGAAAACCACAAAAAATTACTCTCTCAACACTCCCAAAGGAAAAGCTTTCCCAATTTATAACAGATAAACACCAGTAAGTAGATGATAGAAGAATATGCCAAAAAATCTATGGATAACCATATATTCGCTGGGTAGTTGACAAATTCCCTTTGTATAACCAGACCCCGGACCCCCCAATCTCTTAGTATTTGTTAAAAAAAACATTTGCGTGCAAGGTTAGTTTTAGATACCTTCCCTTTCCTTTCCAGCTTCATAGGATAATAAGAAATCAGAAAGTAGCACCCAATTCCAACCATTGCGGTAAGGTGGTCGTGTCACCGGCAAAAATCGCACGCTACAGAAAAATGGCGACTCTGCTGGGGAGTATTTAGGATTAGAGTTCCTAAGAGGTCTAGGTTATTTGATATTATATATATATATATATATATATATATATATATATATATATATATATTTACTATCATCCTACTTGATACCCGTGTTTATTTTTCTGTCAAAATGGGAATGCGTTTGGTACGCATGTGAAAAGTTTGAGAGAACATTAAGATAGGGGTGGCATATCCAGGAAACGCTTACAGGGAGTGAATCCCGACCAAGCTAACTTGGAAGTCCACTGAATCAGTCGAGGTACCCGTACAGAAGTATCGATGTTGAACGATCGATTATCGTGAAAGCATTGTCTTTCCCAGTGCGGTACCCATGACCCTGAGGATTTAGTAGACATTAACCATATAGCCATTTGGTAGTGCGGTGACTATCAGGAATAGTTGATATGCGATACTACACTCAGATGAGACTCATCCTAGGATATTACAGCTCGCTCAAGTGAATCAGCTTGTTGTTTATGTCCCTAGGAGGGGTCAATGACTTTGGGAACCTTATAACCCGTTCTACATGTACAAAAATTGACCAAAATAGTACAATCTTTGGGGATGGGTAGAGCCATGACTCCATGCTCGTGACGTTGAACCTTTGAACCCATGTTTTCAAATGTTTTTGTGTGCTGCATTCATGCATTCATCTAAAAAAAACTCTTTTCAAACAAGAAATTTTTTTTTTCAAAATGAACTAAAACAATAATTGCAAATATCAGAGGTTGTGTTATGGATTTCGGTAGAAGAAAGATGCACAAGTACACCTTCAAGGCTCCAAAATTAGAAGACTTAAGAAAATTGGCAAGGATGATTACCAATCCCGAGGCTTTCAGAGCTAAGCACGGAGGACTATTGTCTCTGTTAAGGGTCACGTGGTTGAAGGAATCTTATCTACGCTGATTTAGTTCTACGATCCAGTTTATCACTGCTTCACTTTCTCGAATTACCAATTGGCACCAACACTGGAAGAGTACTCCCATCTGATTGATTTACCTATCACTGACCGAGCTCCATTTTCTGGACTGGAAGAAATTCCAAAGGAACAAACCATTGCAAGAGCAATCTTTTTGGACGAGTCAGAAGTTAGGACTCACATAACCACCAAAGGAGGAATCTAGGGTTTACCAGCTAAATTTCTGATGAAGAAAGCTCTATACTTTACTAGTATAGGAAATATAACTACTTTCGAAGACGTCTTTATTCTGCTCATATATGGGTTATTCCTCTTTCCCAACATCGACAACTTTGTCGACACCAATGTTGTTAAGATATTTCTGATTGGGAACCCCGTACCAACCTTGCTCGCAGATGCTTATCATTATGTACACTTAAGGAATTTGTACAGCGGAGGAATGATCACATGCTGTGTACCATTACTCTACAAATGGTTCATTTCCCATTTGCCCAAATCTGCTGCTTTTTGGGATCACAAGAGTACTCTACGTTGGTCACAAAGGATTATGTCTCTTACCAACTCTGACATAGATTTGTACAATAGAATTTATGAAGGGATAGAGATCATCGACAGATGTGGAAATTTCCCTAACGTACCCCTCATTGTAACTAAAGGAGGAATCAACTATCATCCAATTTTAGCTCGCCGTCAATTCGGATACCCGATGAAGAATATCCCACATAACGTTCACCTGGAAAGTCTTTTCTTCAAGGAAGGGGAAAATGGCAGGGCACTAAAGAAAGAAATAGTACATGCCTGGCAACACATTCACAGGAAAGGCAGAGAGTCTTTGGGAAGACCAAAATGTACCTTCATGGAACCTTATCTCCACTGGGTGCAAACTGGAGCTTTAAGCTGAGGATGCCTTACCCTCATCAAGAAGTTTTTCCGTTAAAGGAATCTGTCCTTTATTTCATGTCTGATGCGGAAAAACTCCAGGTCGCTCTCAACAAAGTTCAACTTGAATAGAGCTCTTAGAAGAACAAATACCATATCCTCAATTTAGAGTGTACCAAGATTCAGGAACTATTAAAGGAGAAGGATGCTCTGATTGAGATATTAGAGCAGCATGCCATAGAAAGTCAAGAAGATCGAAGAAATTTGCTTGCTCATTTCACTTAGCAGAGAGTTGACAACCTGACAACGGCTGAAGTGCCCCGATCAAAGAAAAGGAAAATACTGGAACCGGCATCTGAGCTCTCTTCAGAGAGGACTCAAGATCCATGAGCTTTGACATTTTCCTTACAACACTTTGTAAAAACTATACTTTTCCTTGTAAAATACTGCAATCTTTCGAATTCAATAAAAGGGTCTTCCCCACTGTGTGATATTTTCAATCTATTTGTTGAAGTTTCTTTTTGATTAAAACAAAAACTAAAAATATATTTTTGCATATCATTCATCATTCTCGCATAACGCATTTTTCTTATCTTCGAGTCTCACGTATGTGTCACAATTCTAGAGTCAAATTCTCTCACTCATACAATACTCGGGCCAATCAACAAAAGAAAATGGACGATCTCGAGGAAGAGAACAGAGAGTTGAGAGAAGAAATCGACACTCTAAAGGAAAGTTTGGAAAAACTTCACAGTGACATGCAATCCTTGGAAGCAGCTCAGGAGCAGCAACATCAAAGAACTGTGATCTCAGAGATTACATCTATGCCCATAATGGAGACACGTGAGAATCATCCTCAGTACAACATGCCTAAAGGTCGCCCCTGGGGTATGCCTCTCAACTTTGTACCTGAAGGATACATCCCACCGGTCACTGAAGACCCAGAAATTGTAGCAGGAATCGCTGGACCTGAAGGTTACAAACTTCGGGAAAGTGAAGATGCAAGGGTTATGACAGTAACTCCAGAAGGTTACAAACTTTAGGGCATGGAAGAGCCAAGAGTCACCGCTAAAATGTCTATACCACAATCAGTGGTACACACTACCCCAGAAGGACAGATTCTGCAAGCAATTTATGGTGGGAATGAAGACATGTACGAAAGGATGAATGAGTTCCAGGAACAATTCTTGGAAATGTAGAAAGAACTGCATGCCATTCGCGGTCAAGACTTATTCAAAAAGGATGCTGCAGACCTCTGTTTGGTCCCTAATATGAAGATACCACACAAATTCAAGGTGTCGGACTTTGAAAAATACAAAGGCAACTCTTGCCCTCAAAGTCATTTGGTGATGTACGCTCGAAAAATGTCAACTCAGACATAAAATCAACAGCTACTGATCCATTACTTCCAAGACAATTTAACCGGTGCCGCACTCAAATGGTACATGGGTTTAAACCGCACCAAGATCAGTACTTTCAGAGACCTCGGTGCAACCTTCGTTCAGCAGTTCAAATATAATTTGGACAAGGCACCAGATAGGGATCAGCTCAGAGCAATGTCACAAAGGGACAAAGAAACTTTTAAAGAATATGCTCAGAGATGGCGTGAAATTGCCGCTCAGATCTGTCCTCCTCTTGAGGAAAAAGAGATGACCAAGATCTTCGTGAAAACGTTGAGCTCATTTTATTACGACCGAATGGTCGCCAGTGCGCCCAGTGACTTCACTGAGATGGTGAACATGGGAGTACGCCTTGAAGAAGCAGTCCGAGAAGGACGACTGGTCAAAGATGCAGAGCCATCCAGCAGTACTAAGAGATACGGTAGTGCTTTCCAAAAGAAGAAAGAGCAAGATATCAGTAATATCTCTCTAGGAAAGCAAAGGCGAAGGTATCAACTAGTAGCGGCGATAACTCCCGCTATCAGTCCAGTGTCGGCTCTGACTTATCAACCTCAGGTTGCTCAGAGCCAACCAAGTCAACACCAGTATCAACAAAGGTCGCAACAGCCTATTCAGCAGGCTCGTCCACAGTACAACAATAACAATCGTACGACACGGCCATCAAGGTTTGACCCTATACCAATGTTGTACACAGAACTATTTCCACTTCTATTGGCCAAGGGGCACGTCCAAACCAGGACTCCTCTTACGGTACTAAAAAATCTGCCTTTTTGGTTCAAAGCGGATCAAACTTGCCCTTACCATCAAGGAGGATCGGGGCACAATATTGAGAACTGTCTCAGCTTCAAGTCTGACGTACAAAAGCTTGTTAGGAATGGGATCTTATCTTTCAAAGATACTAATCTGAATGTTCAGACAAACCCGTTGTCGCAATATGAGAAGACTGCAGTAATTTTAATTGAGGAAGAATTTAGCCACAGTTATCAAATTCACGATGTACTTCTATTAGGAACCAATCTGGTGAGGATGCATTGCAAATAGAGCGGGTACAGTCATGTACCGTCTCACAATTATCACCAGTGTGATATCTGCTCAAAGAACAATCAGGGGTGTTCCGTAGTACAAGAAGCACTACAAGAACAAATGGATCTGGGTTGGATTCAGGATCACAGGATTCAGGAAGTCAACATGGCCCATGCACATCCCAACATTGTTCAGAACCACAACATTCTTGCGATGAATGTCAATTTGGTGGCGATGCATTCAAGGCAAAGTCAATATTATAATCTGCCGCGACACGATTACAGCACTTATCCAGTCTGCTCTACAAACAATCAGGGATGCTCTTTTATACAAGAAGCCCTCCAACATCAAATGGATCTCGGATGGATCCAAGACTACTGTGAAAGAAATGACCATCAAGTCAATATATTTTAGATCTTTGACATACGCTTAATGAATACCAGTCTAGTGGAACTACATGCTAAGCAAGTCAGGCTCGGTTTTTTGGCTTTAACCAAGGGTGTGCACTTGTACAAAGAACACTCCAACATCTGTTAGACCACTGGTGGCTTCAGATCTACCTAGATGAAGCTACACAACAGATTAGCATGACTAACGGGAACCCTGGTAGACATCAAAGTCGTGATGTCCGCTCAATGGAAACAGATCTAGTAAAGATGCACTGTATACAAAGCGGGCGTGGACGGGTACCACCGTACAATTATGAGCGCTGTAGAGTATTCTCAGAGAACAACCAAGGATGATATCTCGTACGAGCAGCCCTCCAAAATTAGTAGGACCGGAAAGAGATTCGACCATGTTTGAATTCTGGGTCGATTAAAATGATACAAGACTATCTCCCTGATCAAACCAAAGACGCTATCATAATCTCCGATCATGGAAAAACCAAAGACGTTTGCGCCATAATCCCTCTACTCAATGAATCAAGAATCCCTCTTGATGATAGAAAAGTTCCCAACCAGGAACTGATTGAGGTTGCCTATAACGGTTAAAGAAAACAAAAAACTCTTGTGGTTATCTACCTGCCAGGACCAATACCGTACAAATCAGAGAAGGCTATCCCTTACAAGTACGGTGCAACGACCATAAAAAATGGTAAGGAAACTCCATTACCCTCCGTCGTGAACATTGCCGACATCAGTCGAGTTACCCGGAGCGGCTGAATCTTCAACAGAGGAGTTGGAGAACCTACCAAAGAAAAGGAACCTCAAACGGAAGTTCCAAATCAACAAGTCGGGCAATCCAGTAATCCCGAACTTATAAAGAACAACGATGAGATGCTGAAGCTCATCTAGAAAAGCGAGTACAACATTGTGGACCAATTGTTGCAAACTCCATCTCGAATCTCTGTACTGTCTCTCATACTTAGTTTCGAAGCTCACAGGGAAGCTCTGTAGAAAGTCTTAGAGCAAGCCTTTATGGAACAAGATGTGACAGTAGGACAATTTGACAGCATCATTTCCAACATCACTTCCTGCAACAACTTGGGATTCAGTGATGAAGAACTGCCGGAAGAAGGCAAGAATCATAATATGGCGCTTAACATTACAGCCAACTGCCAAGACGATGCTTTAGCCAGCGTGCTGGTGGACACAGGATCATCTTTGAATGTTATGCCAAAATCAACTCTGATACGACTATCATTTCAAGGAGCTCCGATGAGGAGCAGTGAGATCATCGTCAAAGCCTTTGACGGATCTAGAAAAACAGTTATCAACGAAGTTAATCTTCCCATAATTATCGGTCCTCACACGTTCCAGGTCATGGACATCCAGGCAGCATACAACTGTTTATTAGGAAGACCTTGGATACACTAAGCTGGGGCAGTCACTTCGACACTTCACCAAAAGCTGAAGTTCGTCAAGAACGACAAGCTAGTCACAGTCTGCGGAGAGCAAGCCTTAATTGTGACTAACTTATCATTATTTTCCTGTGTAGAACCAGAGGAGGTTGTTGGAACCCAGTTCCAAGCACTCTCGGTGAGCAATGAGAATCGACCAGAAAAAGGGACATCGATTTTCTCATATAAGGACGCTCTCAAAGCAATCCAGAGTAATGACACAAAAGGATGGGGACAGATTGTAATTCCTACTGATAACAAGACAAAGAAAGGTCTTGGTTTCTCTTCAACCTGTGCCCAGACTACAAAGAAGGACGAAAGTTTTCGTCCCATTCAGGATTTCTTCCACAGTGGAGGCTTCCTCCACCCAGTGTCTCAAGAAGTACACACCATCGATGAGAGTGACTCCTCCGATACGGATGAGGAGTGGAAGTCTTATCTCAACAGTAACGAGTATATGTCTCAGGAAGAAGCGCACATGCCATTCTGTTTTCCAAAGCAGACCCGAGGTATATACCGAGATCGGACGTTCGGATAATTTACGGAGAGTGTGATCCTGAAGGATGTCGTGCTCCACCTAACTCATTAGAAGATGATTTAATGAAAGATAACTTCGACCAAGATTATTAAGATCCTCTGGATGACTTGCCTATCTGGAAGCCGTACACAGAAAACTTGGGGCAAAAGAGTCAACCGAACGATGCCTATCAGCTGAGTAATATTGAAAATAATACCCACGTCCCCACCGAGTCATGGGATCATTACTCAGGACACTCCGAAGATATCCAGCACAATGATGAATCTGCAAAGATTGTAGGACAAGAGTTCATCAACTATGCTTTTCCTGAGGTCAACGTCATTGAGGAAGATGACTCGTCCACTCCCACAGAAGTATGGGACACCTTAGGACAGCCGAGTGGCAAGTACGACTTCTTAGTCAAGTACACCGCTCCTGAAAGCTCTCGTATCAGATACGAGGACATCCAGCCAATTGGATGGGGAGATCCTCTTGAGAGTGAAAACATTAGGGAAGATACAAAGAAGAGTTCGTTTATGACAATTCTGCTTGGGAGGAAGACTCTAATGATCCTACTCCACCAGAAACCAACATCATTTCTGAAGACAAACCAAGAAGAAAGATACCAGACTTTGTGATTCACAGAGGAGTTCGTCGCTAATGGGTTGTTGTCGATGTCCCGAAAGTCATCCATAAGTCTAAGTAATTACCATCTTTGTTTTAACATTTCACCTTGCCCAGGTGAAACAAATGTTTTTATACGGCTCACCCTTTCTGTAAATGTCCCTCTTCGCTTCGCCCAAAGCGACAGAGTTTTGTTTTATAAGGCTGTATTTCAAGAATTGACAAATCATGAATAAATAATGTCATTCTGAATTCCCGCATTTATTGTTGTTTTCACTTTTTGTTTTTTCAGAAAATGGTAATCCTAAAAACAACCCAAAATAAAAACAAGCTTTTTTTCAGAAAATACACTACACACACTCTTGCATTCTCTCTGTCCTTGCTAAAAAATGAATCATCACGTCATGCAGATTGCTTGTTTAAAACCCCATTAAAATGTACGATCCAATGCCTTCTCCCAAATTTGAATTCCCAATATTTGAAGCTGAAGAAGAAGAGGACGAAGAAATTCCTGAAGAGATCTCCCAACTACTCTGACAAGAGGAAAGGTCTATTGAGCCTCACAAAGAGCTATTGGAAACGGTCAATTTAGGTTCAGAGGAAGAAGAGAAAGAAGTTAAGATTAGGGTACTGCTCAGTCCAACTGTCAGAGAAAACTTGATAAAACTTCTGAAAGAGTTTCCAGATTTGTTTGCTTGGTCCTATCAGGACATGCCAGGGTTAGATACCAGCATCGTGGAACATCATTTACCACTAAAAACCGAATGTCCTCCGGTGAAACAGAGATTGAGACAGACTCATCCAGATATGGCTATCAAAATTAAGGAGGAAGTGCAGAAACAGATCGACGCAGGTTTCCTTGCCACCTCAGAATATCCTCAATGGCTAGCTAACATAGTGCCAGTTCCAAAAAAGGACAGAAAAGTCAAAATGTGTGTAGACTACAGGGATCTGAATAGAGCAAGTCCAAAGGATGACTTCCCCCCTGCCACACATAGACATGTTGGTAGACAGCGCAGCGAAATTCAAAGTCTTCTCCTTCATGGATGGATTCTTGGGCTATAATCAAATCAGAATGGTGCCGAAAGACATGGAGAAAACTTCATTCATCACCCCATGGGGCACCTTTTGTTACAAGGTAATGTCGCTCGGTTTGAAGAACGCGGGGGCAGCCTGTCAAAGGGCCATGGTAACTCTGTTTCACGACATGATGCACAATGAAATTGAAGTGTATGTGAATGACATGATTGCCAAATCTAAAACAGAAGAAGAGCATATGACACACCTGTCAAAGCTATTCGAGCATCTGAGAAAATACAAACTCCGCTTGAATCCCAATAAATGCACATTCGGTGTTCGCTCAAGAAAACTCTTAGGGTTCATTGTCAGCCAGAAAGGAATTGAGGTTGATCCTGACAAGGTCAAGGCCATTCAAGAAATGCCTTCACCAAAGACTGAAAAACAGGTCAGAGGATTTTTGGGACGTCTCAATTACATCTCAAGGTTCATATTCCTCATGACCGCGACATGCGCACCAATCTTCAAACTACTCAGAAAGAATCAAAGCTACGTATGGACAGAAGATTGCCAAAAAGCTTTCAACAATATCAAGGAATATCTGTTGAATCCACCTATTCTGTCTCCTCCAGTGGAGGAAAGACCACTGATCATCTACTTAACAGTCTTGAAAGACCCATGGGTTGTGTACTTGGCCAACAAGACGAAACAAAGATAAAAGAGTCAGCCATCTACTACTTAAGCAAGAAGTTCACGGACTGTGAAACTCGGTACACTATACTGGAGAAAACTTGATGCGCTTTGGCTTGGGCAGCCAAACGTCTTCGCCAGTACATGATTTGTCACACTACTTGGTTAATCTCATAAATGGATCCGATCAAGTACGTCTTTGAAAAGCCTGCTCTCATGGGAAGGATTGCCCGTTGGCAAATGTTGTTATCAGAATACGACATTGAGTACTATGCTCAGAAAGCCGTCAAAGGAAGTATTTTAGCCTATCATTTGGCTCATCAACCGATTGACGATCAGGAATCAGTCGAGTTTGACTTCCTAGACGAAGATGTCATGTACTTGAAAATGAAAGATTGCGATGAACTGCTACCCAGTGAAGGGCCAGAACCAGGATCCCAATGGGGACTAATATTTGACGGAGCTGTCAACACTTATGGAAACGGAATTGGGGTAATCATAGTAACACCTCAGGGTACCCATATTCCTTTCACTGCCAGAATGACATTCAAATGCACAAACAACGAGGCCGAATATGTAGCTTGTATCATGGGTCTCGAAGAAGCTATTGACTTAAGGATTAAGAACTTGGATGTATATGGAGACTCAACCCTGGTTATCAATCAGATCAAAGGAGAGTGGAATACATATCAATCAGGATTAATTCCTTACAAAGATTACGTGAGAAGGTTGTTACCATTCTTCAATAGAATCAAGTTTCATCATATACCTCGTGAAGAAAATCACATGGCTGATGCACTAACCACTTTCTCTTCCATGATTAGTGTAGGTCAATGGAACGACGTTCCTAAGATTGACATAATGCGCCTTGAAAGTTCTGCTTACATTTTCACAATTGAAGCAGGCATAGATGACAAACCATGGTATCACGATATCAAATGCTTCCTTCAAAGACAAGAGTACCCGCCTGGGGCATCCAGAAAAGATAAGAAGACTCTCAGAAGACTGGCAGGAAACTTCTTCCTGAACGGTGATACACTCTATAAAAGAAACTTTGACATGGTTTTGCTCAGATGCGTAGACCGACCAGAAGCAAACATGTTGATAAAGGAGATTCACGAAGGCTCCTTTGGCACTCATGCCAATGGACACACAATGGCAAGGAAAATTCTGAGAGCAGGATATTATTGGATGGCAATGGAATATGATTGCTACAAGTACATGAGGAAATGTCACAAGTGTCAAATATACGCTGACAAAATCCATGTACCGACAATGCATCTCAAAGTTCTTTCTTCTCCATGGCCTTTTTCCATATGGGTGATCGACATGATTGGCTTGATTGAACCCAAAGCTTCAAACGGACATCGTTTTATCCTGGTAGCCATTGATTACTTCACCAAATGGGTCGAAGCAGTATCATATACCAATGTAACCCGACAACTGGTTCTCCGATTTATCAAGAACAATCCCATCTTCCGTTATGGTGTTCCAAGCCAGATCATTACGAATAATGGATCGAACCTGGACAACAAGATAATGAAAGAGTTGTGTGCTAAGTTCAAGATCGAACACCATAACTCATCTCCCTACCGACCTAAGATGAACGGAGCGGTAGAAGCGGCTAATAAGAACATTAAGAAAAATTTTCAGAAGATGGTTGTAACCTACAAAAATTGGCACGAGATGCTACCATTTACTCTTCACGGTTATCGGACATCTGTCTGCACTTCAACAGGGGCAACCCCTTTCTCTCTAGTATATGGCATGGAGGCAGTGCTCCCCATAGAAGTAGAGATACCATCAATAAGGGTATTGATGGAAGCCAAGCTAACAGAAGCTGAATGGTGTCAAAGCCGACACAAGGAACTGAACCTAATCAAAGAAAAGAGAATGACGGCTCTATGCCATGGTCAGTTGTATCAGCAAAGAATAAAGAAAGCATTCGACAAAAAGGTCTGACCCCGTGTCTTCAGAAAAGGAGACCTCGTGCTCAAGAAGATACAATCATTTCTCACTGATTACAGCGGCAAATGGACTCCGAATTATGATGGCCCCTATGTGGTCAAGAAAGCCTTCTCAGGCGGCGCCTTGAGACTCGTAACCATGGATGGAGAGGAGTTTACCTACCCCACAAATGTTGATGTAGTCAAGAAATACTTCGCCTAAATAAATTAAAAAAAACGTCTCGGTGGATTGAAAACCTGAAAGGGCGGTCCAGGCAAAAATTAGAGACATAAGCAAAAAATCATCCCGATGGATTGAAAACCTCAAAAGACAATCCAAGCAAAAGTTAGGGATTCATGGTAAGTAACTACGTCTGATCAGTTTAACTTCTCAGCAGTAATGCCATCCATCATGAAAACTTAAGTCAAGGTCACCTTCAACAGAAGCCCAGAATGTCCATAATTTAAAGTTGGTAGAAGGATAACGGTCGTTATGTTTCAATGTAGCCCCTTTTCCCTTAAATTACCATTTTCTAAACTCTGTAAATACTCTATGGGATCATGCGCTTGGCTGATTACCATTCTATCAATAAAATTTGAGCCTTAGTGCTTTTGTTTGCAATTCTCATTTATTTTTGCTTTACAGAATGACATTTTTAATATGATCAACGATTCTTGAAACAAAAAAATGAATTTACTTGTCAAATTTTCTTCTGCTTTAAAAATAAAGATGGCAATTCCTTTTAACTACTGGACACAAAAAGGAACATCGATGGCTTCCCCAAAAGTGATTAAACCTCAAAATGCATAATCAAAGTACTCATTTTAAACCAGTACACCTGAATGAAGGATCACCCGTTTCAGATATAATATCCCGTCTGATATCCCCGGTAGAGTTCTTACCTCTGAAGACCAATTGATGGTTCTTTCTCCCCCAGCAGGGATTACCTCTCCTAAGCAAGACAGGATTCCTATCTTGAACCGATGGTACTTTTCATCCCCCGCAGTGGTCGAGTATCCAGTCGTGTTCATTCACTAGTCTGTGTGTCGCGTCTGTTTTGTTAGCATAAACATACATACCATCATGCATAATTGATTCATATTCATATCACTCTGGTCATTTTCATTCCCAAGTAATAAAATTCCTCTCGCCGAAAGTTGTCAGTTCTTTCCTCATTCGGAAATGTATCGTCTGAGAAATTTCTCCCCAGTTTATTTCTGGACTGCAGACTGTCCTCAACCACTTTGATAACTTGAACCTTTGAAAGGCAAGAAGACATTCAACAGACACCTCTAGAACATCACTCTTCACCATTGAAGATGATTTTTTTTGCTTTCATGGATTAAAGAAAATCCCTAGGGAAAGCCTCTTAATCGAAGACTCTCGGTAATACGTCGGTTTTTCTCCCAAGAAAGTCGATGTTAATGAAGTCATCAGCACCTCAAAATCGGATCACATCACATGGTATTTGTCCGAAAAGATCTCGAAGATAAGTATGATGTAATATCCCCAAGAAAAAAGCGGTCTTTCAAGAGACTCGTTTTCCCCAGTAGAGTCAACAAATGGCATCTCCAACAGAGAAGTTTGCACACCTCTATAGCTCAGACAAATGGGTTTCCCCGGCAAGTCTGACCTCAAACCTTTTCCATCAAATGGCGTCTCCCCAGTAAAACTCGGTGAGAAGTTTGATAAAGACCGCTACAAATAACATCCCTTGTCGAGAAAGAAACTCGACAAGAAGAAACTGAGACCAGTTCCGTGGCTGTAGACCAGGATCGAGGGGAAGTTTATTTCAGAAACTGAGACCAGTTCTGTGGCTGAAGACCATGATCGGTTGGAAGTTTATTTCAGAAACTGAGACCAATTCCGTGGCTGAAAACCAGGATCAAGGGGAAGTTTTACCCTTTTTCTAAGTAACATTGCTTAGCAAAAGAAGATGGATGAGCAAACTGCTATTAATAAACACAGTCAAAATTTTGGGTATTCCGATATTTAATCCTCTTGCACCCTGAATGTCCGAATACCTTCACCATTCACACCTTCGGGTCCAAGAAGATTAAATAGGGGCATCTGTCATACCCCAAATTTTGACCACAAGATTTCCCATCATTGTGAAAATCATTACCACAATATGGATGTACCATCATACCTCATCAAACTCCTCAAGGATTGTTGAGTATTCACTACAATCAAGAATTAGGGTTTTGAACCCTCCCAGAGCACTTAGACAAAGGATCAATCAAGAAAGGACATGATCTTCAACTTGTATAACCTCTTAAACACCCATGAAGGATCAAGAGAACTCCTACATCAAGAATCAAGTACAAGATTGCAACATTCCAAGTGGATCAAGCCTCAAGATCGCCAGTGTCACCAAATTTAGGTTTTGGTCGACCAAGGCCTCCAGATGAAAAATTTCATCTGGGCATGAGCCATTACTTCAAAATATGACCCAAAATTCTCAAAGGGACCTCATGTACCCAACCATCAAGTCAAATTAGCATCGGGAGAAGCATTCATCAGAAATCAGGGATTAGGGTTTCTTGACCTAATTCACCCATGAGTTGACTTTTGAGGCAAGACATGAACCAAGGCCTCAAGACATGATTTGAGGTCCTCAAATACACCACATTGATCCATTTACAATAATGTATTGATCTAAGAAGCTCGATTCACAAGTTTCAATTTCATCTGGACCACAATTAGGGTTTTGAAGAAAAAGTCAACTGTATCTTTGACTTTTGACCAAGACATATTCCCAAACGTTGGGGCATGATTCAAGACACCCTAAAACACCTATGGAATCCATCCATTAGGTTTTAATTAGGTCAAGAACTTGATTGCATAGAGGATCACACAATTTGAAATTCATCTGACAAAAAATCAACTGTGCCTAAAATCAAGTTTGACTTTTTGGATTTTTTCACAAATATGGTCCCCTAAGTCAAAACCATGTTAATGTATGGTTTTGATCATCATCCATCAAGAAAAATCAAGAAAAGTGAGGTTTCTTGCAAAAGGGGCTACCTTGAGAAACTTAAAATTTTGTAAGTTATGAAACAAAATGGGTTTGGTACAAACTTTGCAAAGTCATAACTCCTAAACCCTAAGGCCTTTTTCTTCCATCCAAAGCTCAAATGAAAGTTCACATGGCATACTTCAAAAGTGTCACCTACATCAAATTCCAAATCCTCGTGGATTTTGAGTTATGGATTGATCAAAATCACACAAAGTGAAAATGACCACTTTTTCTAACACTTAGTGAACTTTTCAAGAAGTCAGAATCTATTTCATTTTTTAACAACTTTGAGGTCATTTTTCATTATGATCTAAGCTAAACCAAGACCATTTATGAACATCAAAGTTAAAGTATGTCATGAGATCTTTCCAAAGAGTACAAGAACTCCCATTAATTCGCCTTGATCAAGGAGTTATGGATCTCATAACATGCCTTGCTCAAACTGGTTTTCAAGGCAAATTTGGTGCATTTCTTGTGCCACACGATTTCCATTTCAAATTATGTCATCTTGTAAGCTTTGTCCTCTTCCAAGATAAGAGGGAATCATGATGACTCACTTGATATTTTCAAGCTTGGACCATTGAGTCAAGAATCCTATCCTTTGGCATGTGATCATTCAAAGTTTCAAATCCAAAAACTCCAAGTATGTCATTTGGCATTGATGTGGAACATAGAGCTGTCATGAACCAAGCCTTATCAATCCAATTGAGTCAATGTTGTTGCAAAAATCAAAAGATCTAGAGCTACCAAGACCAGGTCAATGGCCAAGTGAAGACTTGGTACCTTGGCATTTAAAGAAGTGATAGATGGGCATATATATTGGATAATAGAATAAACCAGTTACCATTCACTATTCCTTCAAAAAAAAAACTTCCTCTACTATAAATAGAGGCCATTTCTGATGTTTCAAACCACACCAAAACAATACCAAAGCCTTATTTTCTCACTCTCCCTCTCTTACTTCAATTTCAAGTCACATTGAAGCAATTTGGGAATTCTTGAAACCAGAGCAAAAACCACTCAAATAACCATCCTAACACATCATAAATCATCCATTGGAGGTGTTCAAACCTTCATCCACATTGCACAACCTCAAAATCAGAAAGTCAACCACCAAAACCTCAAATATTGACTTTTCTGCATTTTACAAGTCATGTCTTGATTCAGTCACTTTCAAAACCAAACAAAGCTTCAAATACACTCCAAATATCATCCTAAAACTGTCCCAACAGGTTTCCCTCAACTGTAACACCATTTGTGTGAGTTACCATTTTGGTCATTTTTGCCACTTTTGCAAGAAAGAGCCAACTCTTGTTCCTGAGGTTTCCAGCTGGTTTTGATCATCCTAAAAGCTTCTAAGGGATCAATCAAGAGTGTCTAAAGCATTGGATTACTTCTGGCACAAGGATCTTGACAGTTAGCACAAGGAGCTTCAAGAAGTAAGTGCATCACAACTTGACCTCTTAATATATGCATTGTTTTGATGTCCATTGACCATAAACATGTCATATATATCCAATATGTTGTGTTTGAACCAATTTATCATGCTATTGTTGCTTGTAAGATAAGATAGCATAGAACTTGGAAATCTTGGCCTATTTTGTAATCACTATCGGGTTTTAAAATAGAAGCATTTTTAGAAAATTCTAAAAGCACCATTGGATTCCTCATGAAATTCTAGGCAGGATCCATCTAAATTTTTTCCAATTTCATGGAGAAATGAGGGAGATATGATCCCTCTTGCAAAACTTGACAACTTGGGCAAGCCAGCCATGGCGCCCTTGTTGCTTGGCCTAGTCAGAAGGCATTTTAGCCTTATCAATTTATGAATGGGGGTGATACAATGGATGTATCACCACCCCAGTGGTAAGAGCGCGCTTGTGTTTGGTTGGAGGTCGTGGGTTCAAGACCCACCCAGACCATTTTTCCATTTTTCTTATATTTTGCTATTTTTCACATTTTTTATGGTTTTTATTAATTAATTCCAAAATTAATTTCTCTCTCAATTTTAAATATTTTTTATTGGTTCTTTATTTGAAAATTCACAAAATGATAAAACATTTTATTCTACAAAAACCTCACAAAAATATTATTTATTTTATATATTTGATATTTTTGTAAAAAATTATTTTTTATTTGTTTTTTAGGCATTTAAAAATATTTCTTTCTCTTGATTTTTCTTATTCAAATGATTTTCAAATCATTCTATGAATGAAACATGATTTTTTAAACATTAATCCAAGATCACAACTTGTTTTTCACACATGTTTGATAACTTTGATCATTTTAATTGAATTTTTATTCAATTAAAATACATTTTAAAATCAAATTAGGGTTTTGATTATTTTTCACCCTTACAAATCTTTTTCAAAACATTTTTGGGCCTCTAATAGAGTGTAAGACCCATCCCTTGTCACACACAAACCATTTGAGCTCAGTCATTGTATAAGTCCCGATACGATTTCAAAAATCTCGGCGCGATCGTCGTTTTCAAAATAATTTTCATCTGGGCCTCTCCTTGAGTTGTAAGTCCCATTTTTCTTCCTTTCTTTAAACTTGTGGGCCTCTTGATAGAGTGTAATTCCCATCCCTTTGTAAATAAACCATTTTTGGGCCTCAGTCATTGTATCAGTCCCGATATAATTTTCAAAATAACGGTGCGATCACTGTTTTTCATCTGGGCACCTCTCTGAGCTGTAAGCCCCATCTCTTGTATAAAAATAAACTTTGGACCTCTAATAGAGTGTAAGACCCACCTCTTTTGTAAAATACAATAAATTTGGGCCTTAGTCATTGAATAAGCCCCTTTGTGGTTTTCAAAACTACGGTGCTATCGTCGCCTTTTCAAAAGAATTCCTCTGGGCCTCTCCTTGAGTATAAGCCCCAAACTTCCTTTTACAACAAACTTTCCTTTTGATTTAGATTCAAATTCATAGTTGTCATCAAAATTTTCTTCAATTTCTTGAATAACTAACCATACAGCTATGTTCATAATACTGGAAGCTTGCACAACTGTAAGTTCCACTATCTCTTCCCAACAATACTTGTTTATATATTTCATATGTATATGTATATGCTTGTATATATCTTCTTAGAGTTTTCCCCAGCAATTAGGTCTAGGCTTAGATAAAACAAGTGGATACTCTTTCAACATAGTCAAAACTAGTTCCCCATAGGAAATTTCCTATACAGTCTTGCCTCTTCTAGGGCTTATACAATATGGAACAGATAAAGGCATTATTCCCAGTGAAACTTTTCTCAAGACTGTCACTACTAGAAATTTGTACAAGAAATTCATTTCCCCAGAGAGGATTAATTCCTGGTGAAGCCTCTTTTTAATTTCTTCAAACCCTGGAACTGTTCACTAAAGAAAGGATTATTCCCGGTGAAACCTTTCTTGAACTTTTCTCAGGTTTGGACCCACAGGCTTCCTAAAAGCATCCCCAACCTCCTCTTGGGCTTTATACAAGGACCCTCAGGCTTCTTAGAAGTTCTCAGCCTCCACTTGGGCTTAGTACAAGGACCCAAAGACCTCCTACAGGTATAGGATAGAACTTAGTCATCTTTTGCTAGTTCAATTCTCCAGAGAGTCAGAATCTCAAAACATCATACTAGTTTAGGGTTGATTCTCATCCCTTAAAACATCAGCCTCCTCTTGGGCATCATACAAAGATTATTCTCCAACTAAGTGCCAATCTCTTTATACTAGTAGACTTGGAAAGTCTCATCTCCTCTTGGATCTCAAAGAAACCCTCAAGTTTCCTGGAAGCACAGGAAAACCTTGATCATTTCATCAATCACCAGCAGGGTTAAAACCTCCATAGGTTTTAAAACTAAATCTTTAAAGCTTCCATTCTGAATTCCCCAGCTAGGGTCAAATTACTACCAATAAACCCTCAATCAGAACCTCAAGGCATTTGATATTTCAACTCCTCTTTATTCCTCAGCAAGAGTTGATTCCCCAATTTGGACATGTCTCAGGATCTCAATAAATCCTCAGCAGAAGCTAGGCTCCTCTTAGGCTTCATATAAGAAATTCCCCAGCCAGCCTCCTCTTAGGCTTTGTATAATGATTTTTCCTCAACCAGCTTTAGCCTCAATCTTGGGCTTTATACAAGACACATATAAAATCTCCCAGTGAAGTCAATTTCTTTAGCCTCAATCTTGGGCTTTCTACAAGACAGATAAAATATTCTCCAGTTGAGTCAGTCATTTCTTTTAGCCTCAATCTTAGGCTTTGTACAAGATAGACAAAACTTTTCCCGGAAAAGTCAATTTCTTTTTTCCTCAATCTTGGGCTTTGTACAAGACAAAAATAAGACTCCCTAAACAAAGTCAACCTTTTAGCTTCAACCTTGGGCTTTGATCAAGGCACACAAAAATCAACACCCCTCAGAGGAAATCAAGATTTCTCTGAAGGAATACATTTCTCTGTATATCACATATTCAAATAGACAATCAAACAAATCCCAGATAATTGCTGTAAGTGGCTGTAGCGAGCGATTTTGGACGCAGTTCTTAAGCGCTGGTCGCTCTCTGCGGTTGAGCTTAAACTACAGGTCGATTCATTTTTTATCCTATTGTGAGCTGAATAAGGAAGGGAAATAGATGTCTCCAATTAACCCTGCTTTGCATACTGAGTTTAAACAGCGGTCTGTTAGGTTACGAATGCTATCAATGTGGGGGGGCCTTTGTACTGGTTATTTGTATTTTCGCCAATACTGTTTTCTTTTTATCTAGGCAGAAGGTTTCTAGCGGGGAACAAGGATTAGGATGTTAGGACTGATGTTTTTGAATTACTGCTTTTGATTGATGGAGATATGGGTTTTGGGTTTTTTGTTGATTGTGCTCGCTAAGATTTTTCTTTCAATCTTATGCCTACGTATTCCCGTTTATCCAAAACAGGGAAATCAGAGCGTTCGTAGTTTCTCCTATTCTATGGGAGGAAATGGGTGTTTTGGTGTCTTGTTCAAACCCCAAGACGTGAAGCGAAAGGTAGTTTGTATCTTGTTTAAAGCCCAAGATGTGAAGCTGAAAGGGTGTGACTTTAGAGAGAATTTGTCATCTCTAAAGAGGGGTCTGTCTATGACAAATGTTTATAAAGGAGAATTACTTTAACCGGGATTTGTGAATCCGGCAATGCCATAATTTCCTTTATAGAGGGTTTTAACCTGAAGGAGAAGACTTTAACTCAGTGTAGAGAAATGCTATCTTTCCTTAGGAATTTCTCATGCTAAAAGAGGGACAGTGGCATGGATGTAGATGATCCAGAGGCTTGCCGCTTACAGCGATTAGATGAAGAGGAAGGAGTTGTTGATGTTTGTGTACTGTGAACGAGGCACAGCTTTGATGCTAAAAGGTTAATTGGATTAACCAGTGGTTTCTTATATAAAGCCTAAGAGGAGGCTATTATGTGTCTCGTACAAAGTCCGAGAGAGAGGCTAAAAAGGTTGACTCTACAATGGAATCTTTTGGTATCTCGTATAAAGCCCGAGATGGAGGCGAAAGGGGTAATTGACTCAACGAGGGAGTCTCTTATGTGTCTCGTACAAAGCCCGAGAGAGAGGCTAAATGTTGTTTGACTCCGCTGGGGAGAATCATTGTACAAAGCCCAAGAGGAGGCTAACTTCACTGGAGAATGATCATTATACAAAGCCTAAGAGGAGGCTATGGCGACTGTTCAGTTGAGTGACAGGTCCAGTATGCTGATTTAAAGAGAAAATCAGTTCTTATATGAGCAACATTGTACTCAAGGATTTGATTCAAGGATCCGGGTTATTCCTGTCCTTTAAGGAAGCGGGAAATTCGAAGGGTACTGAGACTGTCCGAGTCTGCAGGTTTCCTTCCTATTTAACGAAGGGGTCACTTGAGAATGTCTTTGAGACTCAAGGAGATTAGACTGTCCAAGTCTAGAGTGTCATCTTTTGTACTATGCTTTGAGAAACAGTAGTAGACTCTATGAAAGGATTGTTCTATGCAGATGACTAAGTTCTGTTCCTATACCTCTAGGAGGTCGTCGGAACAATTTGTACGAAGCCCAAGAGGAGGCTGGAAACTTTTAAGAAGCCGACGAGTCCTTGTACGATGCCCAAGAGGAGGCTATCATTCCCGGAGGAAGAGATCATTATACGAAGCCTAAGAGGAGGCTGTGAATACTTCTAAGAAGCCGTAGGGTCCTTGTACTAAGCCCAAGAGGAGGCGGGGTTGCTTTTAGGAAGCCTGTGGGTCCTTGTACGATGCCCAAGAGGAGGCCGATTGCTTTTAAGAAGTCGATGGGTCCCCAAACCCCGAGAAATTCAAGGAAATGCTATTCACCGAGAATAGATCAAAGTCAGGAAAGTTTGAGAATTTGGAAGAAACTCAAGAGATGCAATTCACGGAGAAAAGATCATCTTTGGGGAGTAGAGTCTCTTGACAAGTGCTTTTAAGAAGCCCGTGGGTCCCCAAACCCCGAGAAATTCAAGGCAATGCTATTCACTGAGAATAGATCAAAGTCAGGAAAGTTCGAGAATTTGGAAGAAACTCAAGAGATGCAATTCACGGAGAAGAGATCATCTCTGGGGAATAGAGTTTCTTTGACAACTTCTACAAGTGACAGTCTATGAAAGGGTTCACAGGGAATGATGCCTTTCATATCTCCATATTGTTTAACCCCAAGAGGAGGGAAGACTGTGTCTGGTAATCCTATGGGGATCTAGTTTTGACTATTTCTAAGAGTGACCAACGGGCTTAATGCTAAACGTAGTTGCCGGGGAAACTCTACATATCTAT
The DNA here is from genome assembly GCA_022829125.1 of Lathyrus tuberosus. Taxonomy (NCBI): domain Eukaryota; kingdom Viridiplantae; phylum Streptophyta; class Magnoliopsida; order Fabales; family Fabaceae; genus Lathyrus; species Lathyrus tuberosus. The sequence continues at coordinate 781,847 of JALAZF010000974.1, read as the reverse complement.
ACTATTATTACACAGTTGATATGAGTTTATGAAAGAAGACTTACAGTGAAACAACCCCACAATACAGTTATATGTATATGAAAGCGGTAAATGAAAGCAATAACCACTTACTCGGTTGTAGAGCTTCCATGTTGTTTGGTTAGTTGTTCAACAAAGAAAGATTGAAAACAACAGTATATTTCAAAATCAAAGGAGAAAGTGCTTTGAAAAAGAAAGATTTGGGGCTTACAGCTCAAGGAGAGGCCCAGGGTTTTATCAGTGAGCGCACTGTTTGAATTTGTACAGAGGGACTTATACAAGTGACTGAGGCCCAAAATGTTTCCTGTACAAAGGGATGGGTCTTACACTCTCTCAAGAGGCCCAAAAGGTTTAAAGAAAAAGAGTGGGGCTTATAACACGAGGGTAGGCCCAGATGATTTTTCCGTTTGAAATGGCGATCGCGCCGAGGTTTTCTTTTAACGCGGAGGGACTTATACAATAATTGTTTTGGTTAAAAGGGGATTGGGTCTTACACTCTATTAGAGGCCCAAAGTGTTTTTGAATGGGTCTTATAGCTCAAGGAGAGGCCCAAGGTTATTTTTCAAAAGGCGATGATCGTGCCGTTTATTTGAAAATGTACAGAGGGACTTATACAACGAATGAGGCCCAAAATATTTCTGTACAAGTGGGTTGGGTCTTACACTCTCTCAAGAGGCCCAAAGTGATTTGAAAATGATTTATGAGGGTTGAATTAATCCAAAAACCCTAATTTGTTTTCAAAAATGTATTTAATTGAATAAAAATTCAATTAAAAATGATCAAAATTGTTTAACATATGAAAAACAAATTGTGATTTTGGATTAATGCTTCAAAAATTAAGTATTGACCTACAAAATAATTAAAAAGCATTAAAAGTTGCAAAATCAATGTAGAAAAAATATTTAAAATGTCAAAAACAATTAAAATATTAATTCTTTGCAAAAATATCAATTATATGAAATAAATAATATTTTTGGGATTTTTTGATAAAATAAAATATTTTAACATTTTTGTGAACTATTAAAAAAAGAATCAAGTCAAAATCATTAAAACTCAGAGAGAAATTAATTTTTGAATCAATTAAATAAAAATCACAAAATTCAAATATTTGAATTTGAAAGAAATGGCGCCAAGAACAACTGAAGAACACGCGTGTGTTCTGGGTTTGGCTGATTTGCATTTTCTATCCAATCTCCCTGAATACTTGATTATAATATGTAATCCACATATCATTATGCTCGTCTCAACCTCACGATCATGTCTATGTCCATTAATTTCATTTAAATTAAACATATAACAAGAAATCATGAAAAATCCTCAAGAACCCTAATTTCTGCATGAAGGCTAGGATTTTTTATACACATTTCAAACAATGCAATTAATTGAGGGAAAACATTCCATGCATGATTATGAACATATGGCCAAATTATTGTGCAGCAAAAATTGCATGGATCATAGAGTTAGAAGAGCTCATGCTTACCACTTGCAGCTGGTGATCGTGTTTGGTGTTGGAGGTGTTACAGCTAGGTTCCAATGATGTGGATAGCTTCCCTAGGTACCAAGTGATGTGTCTGAGTGCTTGGAATGGATTGAAATGGTTTGGAGTTGAAGATGGCACCTCAACTGCAAAACTGTCAAGAACTTGAGCAATTGGCTGGTGATTTTGTGAAATCAGTGTTCCAGATGTTATGTGAGTGTTTGGATCACTTCTATATGATGTATGTGAGGTGTGTGAGGGATTGGTTTGATTGGAAAAGCTCTCAAACTCAAAACCCGATAGCTACCTTACTAAGAAAGGCATTTTTGCCAAGAGAAAGAGATTTTGAGGAAAGCATCTGTTAGATGGCTTTGGTGTACTCAAACTGATCACAATTGAGCTCTATTTATAGTAGAGCAAGTTTGTTTTGGGATCCACAGTGAATGGCAACTGCAGGAGGTGTTTGTTCAATGTTGGCCAATGGAAATGCAAGTCTCCTCTAGCCATTGACTAGAGGTTAGGGCACAGGGCTGTGGTTCCCTTGGTCTTGGATAAGTCTTGACTGATTTCAGATGAGAATGGCTCAGTCCATGCCACCTTGATGCTTCCATTGAATGCTTCAATCCAAATTTGGAGTCTTGTCCCTATTTTGGCCATTCTAGGTTCAACATGTTATTTCTTGTTCCATGGACTTTGGAGGCTTGGCTCAATGATTGTCCCCTTTAGATTCAATCCTCAGATATGTCCAAGTGGATAGGAGCATTTGAATTTGGTTGATTTTGGCAAATCGAGCAAAATTGCAAATTCTGCCTTGCCTTTGACAGATTTCAGCAAGGCAACTTTCCAATGTCATATCTCATTACTCAAATGGAATTTGGCAATGTTCTTGTCCATTTTGGAAAGCCCTTACATGATATAACAACTGTTTGAACATATTTGGTTTTGATCTCTTTTGAATCCAAATGAAAAATCCCCCTACATTTGGCAAAAAGTGAAGACAGATTTGGACTTAGTGAAAATTTCACTAAGTGTTGGAAAAAGTGATATTTTCACTTTTCAGCCACTTTGATCACTCCATAACTCAAAATCCTTAATGAATTGGACTTAGGTCTAGTTGAAGTTTTTGTAGAGGGTAATGAGGGCTACAAATCCATCTTTGGATGAGAAAAAATGGCTTTGTGGTTTAGGAGTTATGATCCTTCAAAGTTGGTACCCTTGTCACTTTATTTTTAACTTAGAAAATTTTCTAAGTTTTTATGGTTACCCCTTTTACAAGTTATCCAACTTTTCTTGATTTTTCTTGATGAATGATGATTCAAATCATACATTAACATCATTTTAGGGTTAAAAATCCATTTTGGTGAAAAATCTCAAAAAGTCAAAGCTGACTTTTGTGCACAGTTGACTTTTTATCAGATGAATTCCAAACTGTGCAATTCTTCAAGAAATCATGTCCTTGACCTAAATCAAACTTAATGGACATGTTCCTGGTCTACCAAAACCCTAATTTGGTGACACTGTCGATCTTGAAGCTTGATCCACCTAGAAGGGAGCAACCTTGTGCTTAATCCTTGAAGTGGGAGTCCTTTTGATCCATTGTGGATATTTGAGAGTGTAGACAAGTTGAAGATCATGTCATTCCTTGATTGATCCTTTGTCTAAGGCTCTGAGAGGGCTTAAAACCCTAATTTTGATTGTAGTGAATGCTCAACAACCCTTGAGGCATTTGATGAGGCATGATGGTTCATCCACATTGTGATGATGATTTGCACAATGATGGGAAATCTTAGTGGTCAAATTTTGGGGTATGACAGATGCCCCTATTTAATCTTTTTGGACACAAAGGTGTGAATGACGAAGGTATTCGGGCATTCGGGGTGCAAGAGTATTAAATATCAGAATACCTGAAATTTTGATGGCTATGAATGGCAGCTTACACATTCATCTTCTTTTGCTAAGCAATGATGCTTAGAAAAGGTTAACTTCCCCTCGATCCTGGTCTTCAGCCAAGGAACTGGTCTTAATTGCGGAAACAAACTTCCCCTCGATCCTGGTTTCCTACCAAGGACTGGTCTCAGTTGCTGAAATAAACTTCCCCTCGATCCTGGTTTCCTACCAAGGAACTGGTCTCAGTTTTTGAAATAAACTTCCCCTCGATCCTGGTTTCCTACCAAGGAACTGGTCTCAGTTGCTTATGTAAACTTCCCCTCGATCCTGGTTTCCTACCAAGGAACTGGTCTTAGTTTCTTTTGTCAATAAACTTTTTGACAAGGGACGCTATTCGTAGCGATTTCCCTCAAACTTCTCGCCGAATTTTCCTGGGGAGATGCCATCTGACGGAAAAAGTTTTGACGTCAGACTTGCTGGAGAACCCAATCGTCTGAATTGTAGAGGTACACAAACTTCTCTGTTTGGAGACGCCATTTGTCGATTCTACTGGGGGAAAGCGAGTCTCTTGAGAGATTGTTTCCACTTGGGATCTTACATCATACTTTTCTCGGGATCCTCCCGGAGAAATGCCATGTGATGGGGTCCAATTTTGAGGTGTCGATGACCTTTTCATCAGCGATCTTTTCGGAGAATGGCAGCTGTACTGCCAAATCTCTGCTTAGGAGGCTTTCTCTGGGGGATTTTTCTTTAATCCGGGAAAGCAAGGATATCATCTTCAATGGCGAAGAGTGATGCTGACTGAAGGTTCCTCTGGTCTTTCAGAGGTTCAAGTTATCAAAGTGGTCGAGGACCCAACTTCAATCCAGAAATAAAACTGGAGGAGAGAGGATGTTCAGACGCAGCGTTTCTTGACGAAAAAAGGGTTAACAACTCGATTGAGAGAACTTTTATCGCTAGGGGACAAGACCGACTAGAGTGACAGTGATGCAATATGAAATGTGAATGCAAGTAAAATGCATGATGTATGTATGTATATGCTGACAAAACTGACACGACATACAAACTAAAAGATGAACATGACTGGATACTCGGCCATTGCAGGGCGAAGAAGTACCGCTGGTTCAAGATAGCAATTTCACCTTGCTTAGGAGAGATAGTCCCTGTTGGGAGCTATGTTGGTCGGGCTTAGGAGATAAGAACTCGGCCGAGGCGTGTCAGTCGAAACAAGGTCTCTGACACAGTTGGTCCCTTTATTCAGGCGTACTGGGTTAGAAGGAGTACTTTGATTCTGCACTTTGAAGTTCGCTTACTTCTAGAGAAGCGGTTGATGTTCCTTTGATGTTCAACAGTCAAAAGAAATTGCCGTCTTTATTTTAAAAGCAGAAAAAGCTTTAACAAGTAAATTCATTTTTGTTTTATTTCAAGAATCGTTAGTCATGTTAACAACGTCGTTCTGTAAAGCTAAAACAAATAAGAACTGCAAACAAAAGCACAAGGGCTCAAATTTTATTGATAGGATGGAGATCAGCCAAACGCGTGATTCCAAAGAGTATATACAAAGTTTGAAAATGGTAATTTACAGGGAAAAGGACTACGTTGAAACATAATGACCACTATCCTTCTACCAACTTTGAATTCGGGGGCATCCTGAGCTTCTGTCGAAGATGACCTTGACTGGAGTTTTCCTCTGATGGATGATGTAACTGCTGCTGCTGAGGGACTTGCCTCTGTTGAACATAGTTACTTGCCATTATCCCTAATTTTTGCCTGGATTGTACTATGATGTTTCCAATCCATCGGGATGATTTTTTTATATGTCTCTAACTTTTGCCTGGACCGGCCTTTCGGGTTTTTAATCCACCGAGACGTTTTTTTTTTAGTTTAGGCGAAGTATTTCTTGACTACATCAACATTCGTGGGGTAGGAAAATTCCTCTCCGTCCATGGTTGCAAGTCTCAAGGCGCCGCTTGAGAAAGCTTTTGTGACCACATAGGGGCCGTCATAATTCGGAGTCCACTTGCCTCGGGAATTAGTGAGAAAAGATTGTATCTTCTTGAGCACGAGGTCCCCTTTTCTGAAGACACGAGGTCGGACCTTTTTGTCGAACGCCTTCTTCATTCTCTCCTAATACAACTGACCGTGGCATAGAGCCATTATTCGTTTCTCTTCGATCAGGTTCAGTTCGTCGTGTCGGCTTTGACACCACTCAGCTTCGGTGAGCTTAGCTTCCATCAATACTCGGATTGACGGGATCTCTACTTCTATGGGGAGCACTGCCTCCATGCCATATAATAGAAAGAAAGGGGTTGCCCCTGTTGAAGTGCGGACAGATGTGCGATAACCGTGAAGAGCAAAGGGTAGCATCTCGTGCCAGTCTTTGTAGGTTACAACCATCTTTTGAACAATCTTCTTGATGTTCTTATTAGCCGCTTCTACCGCTCCGTTCATCTTTGGTCGGTAGGGAGATGAGTTATGATGTTCAATCTTGAACTCTGCGCACAACTCCTTCATCATCTTATTATTAAAATTAGATCCATTATCAGTAATGATCTCGCTTGGAACACCATAACGGCAGATGATATTGTTTTTGATAAATCGGACCACCACTTGTCGGGTTACATTGGCGAATGACGCTGCTTCGACCCACTTGGTGAAATAGTCAATGGCTACTAGGATGAACCGATGTCCGTTTGAAGCCTTGGGCTCAATCATGCCAATCATGTCGATTCCCCATATGGAAAAAGGCCATGGGGAAGAGAGAACTTTGAGATGTGATGGCGGTACATGAATTTTGTCGGAGTATATCTGACACTTGTGACACCTCCTCATGTACTTGTAGCAGTCGAATTCCATGGTCAACCAGTAGTACCCTGCTCTTAAGATTTTTCTCGCCATTGTATGTCCGTTGGCATGAGTGCCAAAGGATCCTTCATGAATTTCTTTCATAAGCATGTCTGCTTCTGGTCTGTCGACGCATCGGAGCAAGACCATGTCAAAATTTCTCTTATAGAGAGTGTCACCGCTCAGGAAGAAGTTTCCAGCCAATCTTCTGAGGGTTTTCCTGTCTTTTCTGAGTGCCCCAGATGGGTACTCTTGTTTCTGAAGGAAGCATTTGATATCATGATACCAAGGTTTATCGTCTATGACTACTTCAATCGTGAAGACGTAAGCGGGCCGTTCAAGGCGCATTATGTCAATCTTAGGTATGTCATTCCATTGACCTACACTAATCATAGAAGAGAGAGTGGCTAATGCATCAGCCATGTGATTCTCATCACGAGGGATGTGATGAAACTCGATTCTGTTGAAGAAGGGTAACAACCTTCTTGCATAGTCTTTGTAATGAATCAATCCTGATTGGTATGTGTTCCAATCTCCTTTTATCTGATTGATGACCAAGGCTGAGTCGCCATATACGTCCAAGTTTTTGATCCTTAAATCAATCGCTTCCTCGAGACCCATAATACAAGCTTCGTATTCAGCCTCATTGTTCGTACACTTGAACGTAAGTCTAGCAGTGAAAGGAATGTGGGTACCCTGAGGGGTAACAATGATTGCCCCAATTCCATTTCCATAATGATTAACTGCTCCGTCAAAGATAAGTCCCCATTGGGTCCCTGGTTCTGGCCCTTCACTGGGTAACGGTTCATCGCAATCTTTCATTTTTAGATACATGACATCTTCGTCTGGGAAGTCAAACCCGATTGATTCTTGATCGTCAATCGGTTGATGAGCCAAATGATCGGCTAAAATACTTCCCTTAACGACTTTCTGAGTGTGGTACTCTATGTCATATTCTGATAACAACATCTGCCAACGGGCAATTCTTCCCGTAAGAGCAGGTTTTTCGAAGACATACCTGATTGGATCCATTTCTGAGATCAACCAAGTAGTGTGACGAATCATGTACTGGCGAAGACGTTTGGCTGCCCAAGCCAAAGCACAACAAGTTTTCTCAAGCATAGTGTACCGAGTCTCGCAGTCGGTGAATTTCTTGCTCAAATAGTAAATGGCAGACTCTTTCTGTTTGGTTTCGTCTTGTTGGCCAAGTACACATCCCATTGAGTCCTCTAGGACTGTGAGGTAAATGATCAGTGGTCTTCCTTCCACTAGAGGTGATAGAATCGGAGGATTCAATAGATATTCCTTAATACTGTCGAAGGCAGTTTGGCAGTCTTCTGACCAAACGCAATCCTGGTTCTTTTTGAGTAATTTGAAAAACGGCGCACATGTGGCAGTCATAAGGAATATGAATCTGGAGATGTAGTTCAACCGTCCCAAGAATCCTCTGACTTGTTTTTTAGTTTTTGGCGAAGGCATTTCTTGAATGGCCTTGACCTTGTCAGGATCAACCTCAATTCCTTTCTGGCTGACGATGAACCCTAGTAGTTTCCCTGAACGGACACCGAAGGTGCACTTGTTGGGATTCAAGCGGAGCTTGAATTTTCTTAGACGTTCGAACAATTTTGACAGATGTTCAACGTGCTCACTCTCTATTTTTGATTTTGCAATCATATCATCGACATATACCTCGATTTCCTTATGTATCATGTCATGAAACAGAGTAGTCATGGCCCTTTGATAGGTTGCCCCGGCGTTCTTCAAACCGAACGGCATTACCTTGTAACAAAAGGTACCCCATGGGGTAATGAACGAAGTTTTCCCCATGTCTTTCGGCGCCATTTTGATCTGGTTAGAGCCCGAGAATCCATCCATGAAGGAGAAAATTTTGAACTTTGCTGTGCTGTCTACCAGCATGTCAATGTGTGGTAAAGGAAAGTCGTCCTTTGGACTTGCCTTATTCAGATCTCGGTAGTCGACACACATTCTGATCTTTCCGTCCTTTTTCAAAACAGGTACGATGTTGGCTAACCATTGAGGATATTCAGACGTAGCGAGGAAACCCGCGTCAATCTGTTTCTGCACCTCCTCTTTGATTTTGATGGCCATGTCCGGGTGAGTCCGTCTCAACCTTTGCTTTACTGGAGGACATTCCGATCTCAATGGTAAGTGATGTTCCACGATGCTGGTATCCAACCCTGGCATATCCTGATAAGACCAAGCGAACACATCGGGAAACTCTTTGAGAAGCTTTATCAAACTCTCTTTGGCAGTTGGACTGAGCAGTGCCCCAATCCTGATTTCTTTTCTCTCTTGCTCTGAACCCAAGTTTACCGTTTCCAACGGTTCTTTGTGAGGTTCAATGGACCTTTCCTCTTGTCTGAGTAGTCGGGAGATCTCTTCTAGAATTTCGTTGTCATTTTATTCTTCAGCCTCAAATACCGGGAACTCAAAGTTGGGAGAAGGCATCGGATCGTATGTTTCAACTGGGTTTAAAACAAGCAATCTGCATGACGTGATGATTCGTGTTTAGAAGAGATAGAGAAAATGCAAGTGTGTGCAGTGTATTTATTTTACTGCTTGTTTTTATTTGAATTGTTTTTTAGGATTACCATTTTCTGAAAAAGCAAAAAGAGAAAACAACAATTAATGCGGAAATTACAGAACGACGTTATTTTATTAATGAACAAGTCAATCCTTGAAACTACAGCTCTATAAAACAAAACTCTGTCGCTTCGGGCAAAGCGAAGAGGGAAATTTACAGAAAGTGAGCCCTATCAAAACATCTATTTCACCTGGGCAGGGTGAAAGGTTAAAGATGGCAATTACTTTGACTGATGAACGACCTTCGGAACCTCGACGGCAACCCATTGGCGGCGAACTCCTCGGTGAATCACAAAGTTTGGCACCTTCCTTGATTTGTCTTCAGAAATGACGCTGATTTCTGGTGGAGCAGGATCATTGGAATCTGTTTCCCAGGCAGAGTTGTCGTAGGAAAATTCCTCTGTTGCATTTTGCATAGCATTGGTGCTCTCAACTGTATCTCCCCATCCAGTTGGCTGGATGTCTTCGAGCCTGATATGAGAGCTTCCAGGAGCGGTGTACTTGACCATATAGTCGTATTTTCCACTCGGTTGTCCCAAGGTGTCCCACACTTCTTTTGAACTGGAGGAGTCATTTCTCTCGATGACGTTGACCTCGGGAAAAGCATAGTTGATGAATTCAAGTCCTGCAAACATTGCAAATTCATCGTCGTGTTGAGTAGTTTCTGAGTGACCTGAGTGTTGATCCCATGACATGGTGGGGACACAAGTATTCTGTTCAATGACGGTCAGCTGATTTTCATTGTTTGGTTGACCCTCTTGCCCCAAGTTTCCTGGGTAAGGTTGCCACATTGGCAGACCATCCATTGGGCCATAGTAATTGTAGTCAAAGTTGTCTTTCATTAGAGTGTCCTCCTCTAATGAATTTGGCGGAGCACGACATCCTTCCGGATCGTAATCTCCATATATCATTTCGACATCTGACCTTGGTATAAATCTCGGACTCTGTGCGGGATAGCAAAATGGCGTAGGCACCTCTTCCTGAGACATATAACCGTCCTCATTCAAATAGGACTTCCATTCTTCATCCGTGTCAGAGGGATCTTCCTCATTGATAGCATGAACCGCTTGAGACACTGGGTGAAGGAAACCTCCACTGTGGAAGAAGTTTTGAAGGGGATGAAGACTTTCGCCGTTGGCAGCTGTCTGGGTACAGGTTGCAGAAAAACCAAGACCCTTCTTTGTTGCATTGCTAGTAGGAATGACAAGCTGTCCCCATCCGGTTGTATTGGTACTCTCGACCGCTTTGATAGCATCTTTGTATGAGGAAATCGAGGTTCCTCCTTGGGATTGATTGTCCTTGCTCACCGACAATGCTTGGAACCGAGTTCCAATAACCTCCTCGGGTTTTATACTAGTAGATGATGACAAGTTGCTTACAAGCAAGGCTTGTTCCCCACAAACTGTGACAAGTTGATCGTTCTTGACGAACTTTAGATTTTGGTGGAGGGTCGAAGTGACCGCTCCAGCCTGATGTATCTAAGGTCTTCCTAATAAATAACTGTATGTTGCCCGGATATCCATGACCTGGAAAGTGTGAGGACCGATAGTTATGGGAAGATCAACTTCGCCGATAACTGTTTTTCTGGATCCGTCGAACGCTTTGACGACGACCTCGCTAACTCTCATCGGATGGCCTTTGAATGATAATTGCATCAAAGTGGACTTCAGCATAACATTCAGGGCTGACCCTGTGTCTACCAGTACGCTGGCTAAAGCATCGTCCTGGCAGTTAACTGTGATATTGAGCGCCATGTTATGACGGCGACCCTCTTCGGGTAACTCCTCATCACTAAATCCCAAGTTGTTGCAGGAAGTGATGTTAGAGACAATACTATCAAACTGTCTGATTGTTACCTCCTGTTCCACAAAGGCCTGCTCCAAGACTTTCTGTAGAGCCTCCCTATGCGCTTCTGAACTGAGTAACAGTGATAATACTGAGATCTTTGAAGGAGTCTGTAACAGCTGATCAACAATGTTATATTCACTCCTTTGGATGAGCTTCAGCATCTCATCATCATTTTTCTAAAGGTCGGGATTACTGGATTGACCGACTGATAGATCGGGAGCTTCTGTCTGAAGTTCCTTTTCCTTGTTAACTTCCCCAACCCCTCGGTTGAAGATTCTACCACTCCGCGTTACACGACTGATGTCCGCAATATTCACAACGGAGGGTAATGGAATTTCCTTTCCATTTTCAATTATTGTTGCACCGTATTTGTAAGGGATCGCCTTAGCTGATTCATACGGTAGTGGTCCCGGCAGATAGATGACTATGGGAACTTTCTGATTTTTCTGACCATCATAAGTAATCTCGATTCGTTCCCGGTTGGGAACCTTAGACTCGTCAAGTAGAGGGATGATGGAAAAAACATCCCTGGTCCTGTGATGACCAGAGATCGTGATAACATCCTCAACTTGCTCGGCAAGGTAATTTGGCGTCCAGTTGATGGGTCCAGAACCCGGATATGGACGAATTTCTCCACGATCCGCATGACCCTGAAGAGCTGCTCTCACAAGGTAACACCCTTGGTTGCTTTCCGAACAGACGCTACAACTGTCATAGTTGTGTGGTGGCACCTGGCCACGCCCACTTTGAATACAATGTAACCTCACTAGGTTAGCTTCCCCTGATCAGACATCCTAACTTTGACGCCGGGTAGGATTCCTGTTACTGATACTAATCTGCTGAGTATCTTCATCCATGTAGATTGGCATCCACCAATGATTTAACAAGTGCTGAAGTGCCTCCTGGACAAGGGTACAACCTCGATCGTTTTCACAACCCGCTTTACAGCTTTAATAGTCATGTGATATTAAGAATCCGAGTCGGACCTGCTCAGCATGTAACTCTACCAGGTTGGTATTCATCACGCGAATATCGAAGATCTAGACCATGTTGATTTGATAGGAGTTCCTATCATGGTAGTCTTGGATCCATCCAAGATCCATCTGACGCTGGAGAGCCTCCTGTATGAAAGAGCATCCCTGTTTGTTTATCGAGCAAATCAGACAGGAACTATAATCGTGTCGCGGCAGATTATGTTACTGGCTTTGCCTTGAGTGCATCACCACCAAGTTGACATTTATTGCACGGATGTCGTGGTTCTGAATGACGTTAGAATTCGTGTAGACCATGTTAACTCCATGAACTCGGTGCTCTTGGATCCATCCGAGATCCATCTGTTCCTGCAGAGCTGCTTGCACTACAGAACATCCTTGATTGTCTTTAGAGCAGATATCACACTGATGATAATTATGAGGTGGCACATGGCCATATCCACTCTGTCTACAATGCATCTTTACCAGATTGGTTTTTTAACAAGAGTACATCGTGAATTTGATAGACATTGTTAAATTCTCCTTCTATCAAATTGACTACAGCCTTCTCGTGTTGAGGCAGCGGGTTCGTGAGAACATTAGGATTCGTATCCTTGAAGGATAAGACCCCGCTCCTAACAAGCTTTTGTACGTCGGACTTGAAATTGAGACAAGTCTCTATGTTATGCCCTGAACCTCCTTGATGATAAGGGCATGTTTGATCCACCTTAAACCAAAAAGGCAGATTTTTCGGTACTGTAAGAGGAGATTTAGTCTGAATGTGCCCCTTAGCCAGTAGTAATGGAAACAGTTCTGCGTACGTCACGGGTATAGGACCAAATCCTGGTGGTCGTGTTGTATGGTTGTTGTTATATGGAGGACGAGCCTGCTGAAGAGGCTGTTGTGTCCTTTGCTGATCAGGATGGCTCTGCGCAACCTGAGGTTGATACGTAGGAATAGACGTAGGGTTGATAGCAGGAGTCACAACTGCTACCGGTTGATAACGTCGTCTTTGCTTTCCGAGGGAGATATTCCCAATATCTTGCTATTTTTTCTTAGGGAGAGCACTACCGTATTTTTTAGTACCGCTCGTCGATCCAGTGTCTTTTACCAAACGTCCTTCTCGGACGGCTTCCTCAAGACGTACGTCCATGCCGACCATTTCGGTGAAATCACTGGGCGCACTGGCAACCATTCGGTCATAGTAAAATGAGCTTAAGGTCTTTAAGAAGATCTTTGTCATCTCTTTTTCCTCAAGAGGTGGACAAATTTGAGCGGTAATTTCACGCCATCTTTGAGCATACTCCTTAAAGGTTTCCTTGTCCTTTTGCGACATCGATCTGAGTTGATCTCTGTCGGGTGCCGTGTCCAAATTGTATTTGTATTGTTGGACGAAGGCAGTACCAAGATCTCTGAATGTGCTGATCGTAGTACGGTTTAAACCCATGTACCATTTGAGTGCGGCACCGATTAAACTATCCTAAAAGTAGTGAATCAGTAGGTCTTGATTCTCCGTCTGAGCTGACATCCGCCGAGCATACATCACCAGATGGCTTTGAGGGCAAGAGTTACCCTTGTACTTTTCAAAGTCGGGCACTTGAAATTTGTGCGGGACTTTCACATTTGGGACCAAGCAGAGATCTGCGGCGTCCTTTCCAAATAGATCCTGACCGCGAATGGCTTGCAGTTCCTTCTGCATTTCCAAGAACTGTTCCTGGAATTCCTCCATTCTGTCAAACATAGTTTCCTTCTTACCAGAAGGTGTCTGTGGAATCTGTCCTTTCGGGACAGTGTGCACCACAGGGGGTGGTACCGTGACTACGGCAGTGAGTCTTGGCATTTCCCGAAGTTTGTAACCTTCAGGAGTCTTCAGTATGCCCCTGGCATCTTCGCTTTCCTGAAGTTTGTAACCTTCAGGCCCAGCGGCTTCTGTTGTGATTCCCTGATCTTCAGTGATCGGCGGGACATATCCTTCCGGGATATAGTTAACAGGCATGTTCCAAGGATGATCTTTCGGTATCTAATACCTAGGATCATACTTCTCCACTATGGGCGTTGAGGTGATCTCTGAGATCACAGTTCTTTGTAGCTGAGCTTCTGCCATGGCTTGCATGTCGTTACGAAGCTTTCTCATATCCTCTCTCAGAGCGTCGATCTCTTCTTTCAACTCTCTGTTTTCTTCCTCGAGATCATCCATCTTTTTCTGACGATTGGCCCGAGTATTATACGAATGAGACAGTTTGACTCTAGAACCGAGACACAAACGTGAGATTCGTAGGTAAGAAGAATACGCGATGTGAGAATGATGAATGCAATGATTATATTAATTGTTTTAGGTTTAATTAAAATAAACTTCGACAATTAGATTGCAAATATCAAACAGTGGGGAAACCCCTTTTTATTGAATTCAAAGGATTACAGAAACGGAAATACAGTAGATTACAAAGTGCAGAAACAGAAACCTAAGCTAATGGGCCCCGGGTCCTCTCTGAAGATAAATCGGGTGCTGATTCTAGTATCTTCCTTTTCTTTGACCGGGGCTCTTTGGCCGTTGTCGGGTTGTCATTCCTTTGCCAGGTGAAAGGAGCGAGCAAATTCCTTTGGTCATCCTGATTATCTACAGCATGTTGCTCCAAAATTTCAATCAGAGCATCTTTTTCTTTCAGTAATTGTTGTATTTTGATGCACTCTACGTCGAGGGTGCGGTACTTGTTCTTCCAAGACCTTCTCTCTCGTTGAACTTTGTTGAGAGTAACCTGAAGCTTTTCAGTTTCCGTCATGAAGTACATGACAGATTCCATCGGCGGAAGAATTCCGTGACGCGGATAAGGCATTTTTAGCTTGAGAGCTCTAGTTTGTACCCAATGGAGATAAGGCTCCACCGAGACATAGTCTGGTTTTCCCAGAGACTCTCGTCCTTTCTTATGAACGTGTTTCCAAGCGTGCATTATTTCCGTCTTTAGTGCTCTGTCACTTTCTCCTTCCTTGAAGAAAAGACCTTCCAGATGAACACCCAGTGGGATGTGTCTCATCGGGTATCCAAATTGACGAAGAACCAATACCGGATGGTAGTTGATTCCTCCCTTAGTTCCTATAAGGGGTACGTTGGGGAAGTTTCCACAACGGTCAATGATCCTAATTCCCTCATAAATCCTATTACACCAATCAATGTCAGAGTTGGTAAGAGACATGATCTTCTGCGACCAGCGTAGGGCACTCTTACAATCCCAAAAAGCAGCAGACTTGGGTAAGTGAGAGATAAACCATTTGTAAAGCAGAGGTACACAGCATGTGATCTCCCCTCCGCTGTACAAATTTCCCAAGTGTACAGAATGATACGCATCTGCGAGCAAAGTCGGCACAGGATTTCCAATGAGAAAAACCTTAATAGAGTTAATATCGACGAAGTTATTAATGTTGGGAAACAAAAATAACCCGTAGGTGAGCAAGACAAATATTCTTTCAAAAGCAACGATGTTTCCTATACTGGCAAAATACAGGGCCTTCTTTGTCAAGAACTGGGCTAGCAAACCTTGGATGCCACCCTTAGTAGTTAGGTGAGTCCTGACCTCAGACTCGTCCAAATGAATTGCTCTCGCAATGGTCTGATTCTTTGGAATTTCTTCCAGTCCAAAAAATGGAGCTCGATCTGTATTGTGTAGATCGATCAGGTGAGAATACTTCTCCAGCGTTGGTGCGAGCTGGTAATCCGGGAATGTGAAACAGTGATAAACTGGATCGTAAAACTGAATGAGCGCATCCATGATTCCCTCAATCACATGGGCTCTTAACAGAGGTAACAGACCTCCGTACTTGGCTCTGAAAGCCTCTGGGTTAGTGATCATCCTCGCTAACCTTCTCAAATCCTCTAGCTTTGGAACCTTGAAGGTATACTGGTGAGTTCTCCTTCTACCGAAATCCATTAGCATAATCCTCTTCTCTGATATTTGCAATCACAGTCTTAGTTTAATTTGAAAAGCAGAGAGACTAGAAGAGAAGATTCTTTAAATGTTTTAATGTTTTTTAGATGAATACATGAATGCAGCACACAAAAACATAGAAAAAACATGGGGTCAAAGGGTCATTGTCATGAAGTCAAGGCTCTACCCATCCCCAAAGGTTTATACTAAGGTGATTTTTGTACCTGTACTCATTATCATCAGCTCCTCCTAGGAAAGCAAAATAACAAGCGGATCGCCAGCGAGTTGTAGAGCAATCTTAGAGTAAGTGTCATTCATCGAGAATAGATCACCAGCCTCAAATTAGGGTAGTATCGCGTAACAACTATTTCCGATAGTTTCCGCACTACGAAAGGGTTTGGCTCCTCAGCTTCTCAGACTTAACAACCGACCCATTGTCTAGGTGAGAGAATGGGTTGCGTTGGTCAGCCTCCACTGAGGTTGATGGTCGACCTCGTCGCCATCACTTATCTTAAGTGTATACTCAATCTTCCCACATGCGGCATCACACGCATTCCCATTAGCAGAAAAATAAACACGTATAGCAATTAGGAAAAGCAGTATATATATATTTGTCTTAAACATCCTAGACCTTTAAAGCTATGAATCCTAAGTTCCTAATAGAAAATGGGTTCCCCGGCGGAAGCCCCAATCTGTGGTATTCACACAAGTGAAGAGAAAAAAGGAAAACAGAGCTGTAGGCCCCACGATGGGCGCCATTTTTCTGTAGAGAGCGATTTGGACGCGGTTCTTAAGCGCTGGTCGCTCTCTGCGGTTAAGCTTAAACTACAGGTCGATTAATTTTTATCATATTGTGAGCTGAATAAGGAAGGGAAATAGATGTCTCCAATTAACCCTGCTTTGCATACTGAGTTTAAACAACTGTCTGTTAGGTTACGGATGCTATCAATGTGGAGGGGCCTTTGTACTGGTTATTTGTATTTTTGCCAATACTATTTTCTTTTTATCTAGGCTGAAGGTGTCTGGCGGGGAACAAGGATTAGGATGTTAGGACTGATGTTTTTGAATTACTGCTTTTGATTGATGGAGATATGGGTTTTGGGTTTTTTGTTGATTGTGCTCGCTAAGATTTTTCTTTCAATCTTATGCCTACGTATTCCCGTTTATCCAAAATAGGGAAATCAGAGCGTTCGTAGTTCCTCCTATTCTATGGGAGGAAATGGGTGTTTTGGTGTCTTGTTCAAAGCCCAAGACGTGAAGCAAAAGGTAGTTTGTATCTTGTTTAAAGCCCAAGATGTGAAGCTGAAAGGGTGTGACTTTAGAGAGAATTTGTCATCTCTAAAGAGGGGTCTGTCTATGACAAATGTTTATAAAGGAGAATTACTTTAACCGGAATTTGTGAATCCGGCAATGCCATAATTTCCTTTATAGGGGGTTTTAACCTGAAGGAGAAGACTTTAACTCAGTGTAGAGCAATGTTATCTTTCCTTAGGAATTTCTCATGCTAAAAGAGGGACAGTGGCATAGATGTAGATAATCCAGAGGCTTGCCTCTTACAGCGATTAGATGAAGAGGAAGGAGTTGTTGATGTTTGTGTACTGTGAACGAGGCACAGCTTTGATGCTAAAAGGTTAATTGAATTAACCAGTGGTTTTCTTATACAAAGCCTAAGAGGAGGCTATTATGTGTCTCGTACAAAGCCCGAGAGAGAGAGGCTAAATGGGTTGACTCTACAATGGAATCTTTTGGTATCTCATATAAAGCCCGAGATGGAGGCGAAAGGGGTAATTGACTCAACGAGGGAGTCTCTTATGTGTCTCGTACAAAGCCCGGGAGAGAGGCTAAACGTTGTTTGACTCCGCTGGGGAGAATCATTGTACAAAGCCCAAGAGGGGGCTAACTTCACTGGAGAAGGATCATTATACAAAGCCTAAGCGGAGGCTATGGCGACTGTTCAGTTGAGTGACAGGTCCAGTATGCTGATTTAAAGAGAAAATCAGTTCTTATATGAGCAACACAGTACTCAAGGATTTGATTCAAGGATCCGGGTTATTCCTGTCCTTTAAGGAAGCGGGAAATTCGAAGGGTACTAAGACTGTCCGAGTCTGCAGGTTTCCTTCCTATTTAACGAAGGGGTCACTTGAGAATGTCTTTGAGACTCAAGGAGATTAGACTGTCCAAGTCTAGAGTGTCATCTTTTGTACTATGCTTTGAGAAACAGTAGTAGACTCTATGAAAGGATTATTCTATGCAGATGACTAAGTTCTGTTCCTATACCTCTAGGAGGTCGTCGGGACAATTTGTACGAAGCCCAAGAGGAGGCTAGAAACTTTTAAGAAGCCGATGGGTCCTTGTACGATGCTCAAGAGGAGGCTATCATTCCCAGAGGAAGAGATCATTATACCAAGCCTAAGAAGAGGCTGTGAATACTTCTAAGAAGCCGTAGGGTCCTTGTACTAAGCCCAAGAGGAGGCGGGGTTGCTTTTAGGAAGCCTGTGGGTCCTTGTACGATGCCCAAGAGGAGGCCGATTGCTTTTAAGAAGCCGATGGGTCCCCAAACCCCGAGAAATTCAAGGCAATGCTATTCTCCGAGAATATATCAAAGTCAGGAAAGTTCGAGAATTTGGAAGAAACTCAAGAGATGCAATTCACGGAGAAAAGATCATCTCTGGGGAGTAGAGTCTCTTGACAAGTGCTTTTAAGAAGCCCGTGGGTCCCCAAACCCCGAGAAATTCAAGGCAATGTTATTCACTGAGAATAGATCAAAGTCAGGAAAGTTCGAGAATTTGGAAGAAACTCAAGAGATGCAATTCACGGAGAAGGGATCATCTCTGGGGAATAGAGTTTCTTTGACAACTTCTACAAGTGACAGTCTATGAAAGGGTTCACAGGGAATGCTGCCTTTCATATCTCCATATTGTTTAACCCCAAGAGGAGGGAAGACTGTGTCTGGTAATCCTATGGGGATCTAGTTTTGACTATTTCTAAGAGTGACCAACGGGCTTAATGCTAAACGTAGTTGCCGGGGAAACTCTAAATATCTATACTATTATTACACAGTTGATATGAGTTTATGAAATAAGACTTACAGTGAAACAGCCCCACAATACAGTTATATGTATATGAAAGCGGTAAATGAAAGCAATAACCACTTACTCGGTTGTAGAGCTTCCATGCTGTTTGGTTAGTTGTTCAACAAAGAAAGATTGAAAACAATAGTATATTTCAAAATCAAAGGAGAAAGTGCTTTGAAAAAGAAAGATTTGGGGCTTACAGCTCAAGGAGAGGCCCAGGGTTTTATCAGTGAGCGCACTGTTTGAATTTGTACAGAGGGACTTATACAAGTGACTGAGGCCCAAAATGTTTCCTGTACAAAGGGATGGGTCTTACACACTCTCAAGAGGCCCAAAAGGTTTAAAGAAAAAGAGTGGGGCTTATAACACGAGGGTAGGCCCAGATGATTTTTCCGTTTGAAATGGCGATCGCGCCGAGGTTTTCTTTTAACGCGGAGGGACTTATACAATAAGTGAGGCCAAAAATTGTTTTGGTTAAAAGGGGATTGGGTCTTACACTCTATTAGAGGCCCAAAGTGTTTTTGAATGGGTCTTATAGCTCAAGGAGAGGCCCAAGGTTATTTTTCAAAAGGCGATGATCGTGCCGTTTATTTGAAAATGTACAGAGGGACTTATACAACGAATGAGGCCCAAAATATTTCTGTACAAGTGGGTTGGGTCTTACACTCTCTCAAGAGGCCCAAAGTGATTTGAAAATGATTTATGAGGGTTGAATTAATCCAAAAACCCTAATTTGTTTTCAAAAATGTATTTAATTGAATAAAAATTCAATTAAAAATGATCAAAATTGTTTAACATATGAAAAACAAATTGTGATTTTGGATTAATGCTTCAAAAATTAAGTATTGACCTACAAAATAATTAGAAAGCATTAAAAGTTGCAAAATCAATGTAGAAAAAATATTTAAAATGTCAAAAACAATTAAAATATTAATTCTTTGCAAAAATATCAATTATATGAAATAAATAATATTTTTGGGATTTTTTGATAAAATAAAATATTTTAACATTTTTGTGAACTATTAAAAAAAGAATCAACTCAAAATCATTAAAACTCAGAGAGAAATTAATTTTTGAATCAATTAAATAAAAATCACAAAATTCAAATATTTGAATTTGAAAGAAATGGCGCCAAGAACAGCTGAAGAACACGCGCGTGTTCTGGGTTTGGCTGATTTGCATTTTCTATCCAATCTCCCTGAATACTTGATTATAACATGTAATCCACATATCATTATGCTCGTCTCAACGTCACGATCATGTCTATGTCCATTAATTTCATTTAAATTAAACATATAACAAGAAATCATGAAAAATCCTCAAGAACCCTAATTTCTGCATGAAGGCTAGGATTTTTCATACACGTTTCAAACAATGCAATTAATTGAGGGAAAACATTTCATGCATGATTATGAACATATGGCCAAATTATTGTGCAGCAAAAATTGCATGGATCATAGAGTTAGAAGAGCTCATGCTTACCACTTGCAGCTGGTGATCGTGTTTGGTGTTGGAGGTGTTATAGCTAGGTTCCAATGATGTGGATAGCTTCCCTAGGTACCAAGTGATGTGTCTGAGTGCTTGGAATGTATTGAAATGGTTTGGAGTTAAAGATGGCACCTCAACTGCAAAACTGTCAAGAACTTGAGCAATTGGCTGGTGATTTTGTGAAATCAGTGTTCCAGATGTTATGTGAGTGTTTGGATCACTTCTATATGATGTATGTGAGGTGTGTGAGGGATTGGTTTGATTTGAAAAGCTCTCAAACTCAAAACCCGATAGCTACCTTACTAAGAAAGGCATTTTTGCCAAGAGAAAGAGATTTTGAGGAAAGCATCTGTTAGATGGCTTTGGTGTACTCAAACTGATCACAATTGAGCTCTATTTATAGTAGAGCAAGTTTGTTTTGGGATCCACAGTGAATGGCAACTGCAGCAGGTGTTTGTTCAATGTTGGCCAATGGAAATGCAAGTCTCCTCTAGCCATTGACTAGAGGTTAGGGCACAGGGATGTGGTTCCCTTGGTCTTGGATAAGTCTTGACTGATTTCAGATGAGAATGGCTCAGTCCATGCCACCTTGATACTTCCATTGAATGCTTCAATCCAAATTTGGAGTCTTGTCCCTATTTTGGCCATTCTAGGTTCAACATGTTATTTCTTGTTCCATGGACTTTGGAGGCTTGGCTCAGTGATTGTCCCCTTTAGATTCAATCCTCAGATGTGTCCATGTTGATAGGAGCATTTGAATTTGGCTGATTTTGGAAAATCGAGCAAAATTGCAAATTCTGCCTTGCCTTTGACAGATTTCAGCAAGGCAACTTTCCAATGTCATATCTCATGACTCAAATGGAATTTGGCAATGTTCTTGGCCATTTTGGAAAGCCCTTACATGATATAACAACTGTTTGAACATATTTGGTTTTGATCTCTTTTGAATCCAAGTGAAAAATCCCCCTACATTTGGCAAAAAGTGAAGACAGATTTGGACTTAGTGAAAATTTCACTAAGTGTTGGAAAAAGTGATATTTTCACTTTTCAGCCACTTTGATCACTCCATAACTCAAAATCCTTAATGAATTGGACTTAGGTCTAGTTGAAGTTTTTGTAGAGGGTAATGAGGGCTACAAATCCATCTTTGGATGAGAAAAAATGGCTTTGTGGTTTAGGAGTTATGATCCTTCAAAGTTGGTACCCTTGTCACTATTTTTAACTTAGAAAATTTTCTAAGTTTTTATGGTTACCCCTTTTACAAGTTATCCAACTTTTCTTGATTTTTCTTGATGAATGATGATTCAAATCATACATTAACATCATTTTAGGGTTAAAAATCCATTTTGGTTAAAAATCTCAAAAAGTCAAAGTTGACTTTTGTGCACAGTTGACTTTTTATCAGATGAATTCCAAACTGTGCAATTCTTCAGGAAATCATGTCCTTGACCTAAATCAAACTTGATGTACATGTTCCATGGGTGTCATAGGGTATATTGATGCATGTCATAGGGCTTGGGAGCATGTCCTGGTCAAGAGTCAAAGTTACAGTTGACTTTTTCCTTAAAACCCTAATTGTGGTGCAGATGAAATTGAGACTTGTTGCTCAAGCTTCTTGGATTAATCCATTGTTAAAAATGGATAAATATGGTATATTAGAGACCCTAAAACCTTCTCTTGAGGTCTTGGTTCATGATTTGTCCCAAAAGTCAACTTAGGGGTGAATTAGGTCAAGAAACCCTAATTCCTGATTTTTTATGTATGCATCCCCTGAGGCAAAATTGACTTGATGATTGGGTCCATGAGGTTCCATGGAGTATATTAGGTTGTGTTTTGGATCATTGGCTCATGCCCAGAGGAAAATTTCCCTTTGGAGGCCCTGGTCGACCAAAACCCTAATTTGGTGACACTATCGATCTTGAAGCTTGATCCACCTAGAAGGGAGCAACCTTGTGCTTAATCCTTGAAGTGGGAGTCCTATTGATCCATTTTGGATATTTGAGAGTGTAGACAAGTTAAAGATCATGTCATTCCTTGATTGATCCTTTGTCTAAGGCTCTGAGAGGGCTTAAAACCCTAATTTTGATTGTAGTGAATGCTCAACAACCCTTGAGGAATTTGATGAGGCATGATGGTTCATCCACATTGTGATGATGATTTGCACAATGATGGGAAATCTTAGTGGTCAAAATTTAGGGTATGACAGTGGCACACTTGTAGATTAAAAAATCCAAGCAGTGGTCCCTCTTTTATTCTGGTAAATTTCATTTAATTGCTGTAAGTGGCAAGCCTCTGGATTATTTACATCCAAGCCAATGTCCCTCTCTTAGCACGGAAGGCTCCTAAGGAAGAATGGCATTGCTCTACACTGAGTTAAAGTTTACTCCTTCATGACATCACCCTTATAAAGGAAATTATGACATTGCTGGATTCCATATATTACAGTTAAAGTATTTCGCCTTTATAATCATTTACTCAAACATTGTGATGAATATATGAGATATCTCCATTTAGAGATGAAAAATTCTCTCTCAGTCAAACTTTTAGCTTCAATCTTGGGCTTTAAACAAGTCACCAAACATCTTTTTCCTCCCATAGAATAGGAGGAACTACGATTGCTTTGATTTCCCTGTTATCTTCACGGGAATACGTAGGCATAAGATTGCGAAATCTTAACGAGCACACAAATCAAAAACTTTAAGGTCAATACCTTACCCAAAACAACAAAAAAAAACCCGAAAACCACAAAAAATTACTCTCTCAACACTCCCAAAGGAAAAACTTTCCCAATTTATAACAGATAAACACCAGTAAGTAGATGATAGAAGAACATTCCAAACAATATGGATAACCATATATACGTTGGGTAGTTGACAACTTCGTTTTGTATAACCTGACCCCGGACCCCCCCCCCCCCCCCAATCTCTTAGCATTTGTTAAAGAAAACATTTGCGTGCAAGGTTAGTTTTAGATATCTTCCCTTTCCTTTCCAGCTTCATAGGATAAATAAGAAATCAGAAAGTAGCACCCAATTCCAACCATTGCGGTAAGGTAGTCGCGTCACCGAAAAAAATCACACGCTACACATTCTTGAATCACACTTGCAATTACTCTGAATAAATGGCATGCCTGACTTGAACCAAAAAAACAAACTTGAAATCATCAGTCCTGAAATAATGACCCTGAAATAATATGGATCTCCAAATTCATTAGAGCTTGATTGTAGCATCGATTTTAGTGACGCGACCACTACTGCTTTTAGTGTTACTTTCTAATTTCTATATTTATCCTATGAAGCTTTAAAGGAATGGGAAGATATCTCAAACTAACCCTGCGTGCAAATGTTTTCCTTAACAAATGCGAAGAGATCGGGGATCGGGGGTTGGTTATACAAAGGGAAGTTGTTAACACCCATAGTATCTATAGTAATCTATAGGAACCTTTATTTGCATATGTTTCTACTGTTGTATTGCTTAGTTTCTCAAATCCATTTGCTGTTGATTGGGGAAATTTTCTCCTTTGGGAAAGCTGAGGAGATGTTTTTGTTGTTTTTTTTGGGAAGGCATTGGACCTAAGGTTTTTTATTAGTGCGCTCGCTAAGATATCGCAACTTATGCATACGTATTCCCGTAAAGAGATTTGGGGAAATCAGAGCGTTTATAGTTCCTCCTATTATATGGGAAGAAATTGTTTGGTGTCTTGTTCAAATCCCAAGATTGAAGCTAAAGGAGTATTTGTGTCTTGTTTAAAGCCCAAGGTTGAAGCTAAAAGAGTATTTGTGTCTTGTATGAAGCCCAAGATTGAAGCTAAAAGTGTATATGTCTTGTTCAAAGCCCAAGATTGAAGCTTAAAGGTTTGACTGAGAGAGAATTTGTCATATCTAAAGAGAGATATCTCACTTATTCATTACAAACATTGTGGAATTGATTTATAAGGGAAGTTGCTTTAACTGGGATGTGTGGAATCCAACAATGCCACATCTTCCTTTATAAGTCTTTACATGCTAAGAGAGGGACATTGACTTAGATGTGTAGAATCCAGAGGTTTGCCACTTACATCACTTAGATGAAAGGGAAATTTTAGCCATGATAAAGGAGGGACTCCAGCTTGGATTTTGAATCAACAAGTGTGCCACTTACATCAATTATCTGAAAAGGGTTTTAATTATTTATTTTGAAATGTGATGTATAGAGGAAATATCCTCTTACAGAGAGGACTCATGGTCTCATCTGTGGGGATGTTGAATTCTGTGCCTTGATCAAAGCCCAAGGTTGAAGCTAAAAAGAGTTGAAAACTGACTCAATTGGGGGAGTATTATATCTATCTTGTACAAAGCCCAAGATTGAGGCTGACTGGGAAAATCATTATATGAAACCTAAGAGGAGGCTGACTGGAAAAATCTTTATATGAAGTCTAAGAGGAGGTTGACTGGAAAATTAAGTGAAGACTCACTCTTGCTGAGGAAATTTAATTCTAGGAGAAAGTCTAAACTGTTTTGAGGAATCAAAAGGGAAACTAACTTTTGCTGGTGATTAGAGAAGAGTTGAATTATCAGATGCCATGAGGCATTGATACTTTTGGGGATTAGTTGATGGTATCATGGTTCTGGCTGGGGATTTTAAAGATGAAATCCAAACCTTGTTGAGGACCAGAAGAGGCTTTAAAGGATAAGCTTGAATACCTTAGAGGTTTTAACTCTCTTGGGGACTTATGTATTGTTAAAGATGACTAGGATCTATCATATGCTTTTAGGAAGCCTGATGGTCCTTGTATGAAGCCCAAGAGGAGGCTAGGGATGTTTATAGGAAGCCTGTGGGTCCTTTTATGAAGCCCAAAAGGAGGCTAGGGATTGAGACTTTCCAAGTCTAGGAAGAGTTCAAGAAAGGTTTCACCGGGAAATAATTCTTTCTCTGTTGAACTGTTCTAGGGTTAAAGGGGTTAAAGAAGAGGTTTCACCGGGAAATAATCCTCTCTTTAATGAAGTGTTTCAAGGTTGATCAAATTGAACAAAGCCCAAGAGGAAGCTATCTTCTAAAGAGATTCATTGTATGATGCCCAAGAGGAGGCAATAATGCTTGGATAAAGCCCAAGAGGAGGCTAACTGTATTCCTTTGTACAGGGGGACTAGTTACTTGAACTAAGTTATACTGATTGAAAGGATCCTATTATTTGAACTAGTCTAAACTAAGGATGATTTAAATGCTAAGAGGAACTTAACAAGATATTCAAAAGTGTATATACAAACATATGAACAAGTATATAAACAAGTATTGAATTGAGAAAAGTAGTGGGTCTTATACTCTGGATAGAGGCCCAAGTGTATTGTGATTGATCAGATGTTTTCTTCAAAATTGGATTAGTGCTTTGAAGAAATGGAAGAAAGTTTTGAATTTTTAAAGATGACTTGATCTCAAATAGGAGAAAAGCAAAGGTGTTGGGTCTTACACTCTAGATAGAGGCCCAGGTGATTATTTGTATCCTGTACAAAGCCCAGGATGAATGAGGCTAAAAGATTTTATATTTTACAGAAGGGTGTTGGGTCTTACACTCTATTAGATGCCCAAGATTATTGTTAAAAACAAGGTTTATGTACAAAGGGATGGGACTTACACTTCTACTGTTGTGAAAACAGTGATCGCACCGTGATTTTGAAAAGTACGATGGGACTTATAGTATAAGCAGAGGCCCATGAAGGGGTTTATTTACAAAGAGGGTTGGGTCTTACACTCTAATAGAGGCCCAAGTGTATTGAAATGAAGTTTGAAAGATTGAATCAAAACAAAACCCTAATTTCATATTTTTTAAAGAAATTTTTCAAATAAAAATCAATAAAAATATGTATTATTTATCAAATAAAATCATTAATCATGTTATAAACAATGATTAAGGTTTATGAAAAAGTTATTTTATTCACATGAATATTTAAAATCATTTTGGTTTTAAAAATCAAGAAAAATAAATCAATTTAAAAACATTTAAAACAATTTTAAAATAATATTTTCAAATATATTAAAAATACATCAAATAAAAATATTTTTGTGATTTTTTTAGGTGAATAAAATATTTAAGTGTGAGTGATTTTTGTGCAAAAATTCATTTTAAAATAATTAAAATTGATTTAGAAAATAATTATATAAAATAAAATATATAAAATATATAAAATATGGAAAATATGAAAAAAAATAGTGAAAGGGACCAAAAATGGCATGGGTGGGTGTTGAACCCACGCCCTAGCACACAAACACACTTGAAAACACACGCTGCAACCACTGGGTGGTGATACATCCGTGTATTAAACCACCCCCATAAATACATAAGGGTAACTTGTTTTTAGGCCTGGCCAAAGGCGTCATGGCCATGGCTGACCAGGTTTTGATGGTTTTGCAAGAAGGCCATAACTTCTTCATTTCTCCATGAAAATGGATGAAATAAAGATTGATCTTACCTAGAATTTCATGAGGAATCCAATAGTGGTCTTAGATTTTTCTAAAAATGCCTACATTTTATAATCCGATAGTGGTTTCAAAATAGGTCAAGTTTTGCAAGTTCTATGCTACAACTCTATACAAGCAATAATAGCATGACAAAATAGTTCAAACACAACAAATATGATATGTATGACATGCTCATGATCATTGTACATCAAAGCAATTCATATTTCACAAAGTTCAAGTTCTTATGTACTTACCTCTTGAAACTCCACTTGCTAACCTTCAAGATACTTGTGAAAGAAGCAAACCAATGCCTTGGACACTTCTAATAGATCCCTTGGAAGCTTTTAGGATGATCAAAATCTAAAGAAAACCTCTGGAACATAATCTAGCTCTTTCTTGCAAAATTGGCAAAAGTGACCAAAATGGAAACTCCATCAAATGATGTTACAGTTGAGAAACTATGCTTGGAACACCTTAAGGATATGTAGAAAGGGACTGAATCAAGAACTGGCTTGAAAAATGTAGAAAAGTCAAAATTTAAGGTTTTGATAGTTGACTTTCTAATTTTGGTGATTTAAGATGAAGGTGAGGGTTTGGACACCTCCAATGGATGATTTGTGATATGTTTGGATGGTTGTTTGAGTAGTTTAGGCTCTGGTTTTGAGAATTTCAAGTTTGCCCTTTGAAATTTTAAGTAAGAGAGGGAGAATGAGAAAACAAGGCTTTGGTATTGTTTTGGTGTAATTGAAATGATCAGAAACAACTCTTATTTATAGGAGAACAAGTTTGTTTTGGAAGAAATAGTGTTGGATGAGGGATCACTCTATTATCCAATGGATTTTGTCATGTACCCCTTTCTTAAATGCCAAGGTACCAAAGTCTCCTCTTATCTTGACTTCAACTAAATTTGTAGGTTTGAACACTCATGTTTCTTGACTTATCTTGACTGGTTTGTGACTGATTCATGCCACCTCTATGCATCACTTTAATGCTTGATGCCAAAATTGAATTTCAAGGTTCATGTAATGATGAATCTGCACATGCCAAGTTGAATTCTTGACTCAATGGTCCAAAGTTGAAAACATCAAGTGATTCATCAAGATTCTTTCTGATCTTGGAAGAGGACAAAGCTTGTAAGATGACAAAATTGAAGATGGAAATCGTGTGGCACAAGAAATGCACAAAACCTGTCTTGAAAATCAGTTTGAGCAAGGCATGTTGTGAGGTTCATAACTCCTTGCTCAAGTTAAATTAATGGGAGTTCTTGTACTCTTTGGAAAGCTTGTATATCATACTTCAACTTTGATGTTTGAATTTAGTCTTGATTCCTCTTGGATCATAATGAAAAATGCCTCCAAAGTTGGACAAAACACGAGACAGATTCTGCCTAAAAAATTCTAAGTGTCAAAGTTCAAAATCTTACGAAACCCTAACTTTAATGCCTCATATCTCAAAATCCATGCATTTTTCGGGGGTACCTCTGCTTTACAATCTTGTTGTATGTAAGAAGAGCTATCATTTGAGCTTTGGATGGAAGCAAATGGTTGCTTGGATCACAAGTTATGGCCTTGCAAAGTTGGGTAAAAACCATTATTTTCCATAACTTAGTGAAATTTCAAGTTTCTCAAGGTTGCCCTTTTTGCAAGTAACCTCACTTTTCTTGATTTTTCTTGATTGATCATGATCCAAATCATAAGTTAACATTATTTTTTACTTAAAGAGGCCATGTTTGCCAAAAAACCCAAAAGTCAAACTTGGTTTTGATCACAATTGACTTTTTGTATCAGATGAATTTTGAACTTTGTGATCCTTTATGAACTCAAATCCTTGGGATAAATTGAACCTAATTGATGGATTCCAAAGGTGTTTTATAGTGTCTTGAATTATGTCCTAAGGTTTGAGATCATGCTTTGCTCAAAAGTCAAAGGTATGGTTGACCTTTTCTCAGAAACCCTAGTTTGTGGTCCAGGTGAATTTAAATCCTTATATTGCTTATGAACCAAGTTCTTTGAATCAATTAAATCTTATGAATGGATCAATATGATGTATTTGAGGTCCTTAAAGCATATCTTGAGGTCTTGGCTCATGCCTTGCTCCAAAAGTTAACTTAGGGACTGAATTAGGTCAAAACCCTAATTCCTGATTTTTGATGGATGCATCCCTGAGACTAGTTTGAACTTATGAATGGACTCATAAGGTCTTTTGAGATTCTTGAATCATATATTGAAGTATTGGCTCATGCCTAAATGAAAATTTCTCTCTGGAGGCCTTGGTCGACCAAAACCCTAATTTGGTGACACTGATAATCTTGAGGCTTGATCAACTTGAAATGTTGCATTATTATGTTAGATTGAGAGGCTTGACAAGTTGAAGATCATGTCAATTCTTGATTGATCCTTTGCCTGAATGCTCTAAGAGGGCTCAAAAGACCCTAATCCATGGTTGAGGTGAGTACTCAACAATTTTTTAGAGGATTAGTAAATCTAAATTGTGGTGATGGCTTGCACAATGATGTGAAGTCTTGTGGTCAAAATTTAGGGTATGGCAGATGCCCCTATTTAATCTTCTTGGGCCTGAAGGTGTGAATGACGAAGATATTCAGACACTCATGGTAAAAGAGGATTAAATATTAGAATACTCAAAATTTTGATTGTGGACGTGAATGGTAGCTATTTTTGCTTATCTGTCTTCTTTTACTAGGTAATGTTACTTAGAAGAGAATGAAACTTCCCCTCGATCCTGGTTTTCAGGCATGGAACTGGTCTCAATTTCTTTTGAAATAAACCTCCCCTCGATCCTGGTTTTTATCGCGGTGAGAATTGGATATCAAGCTATTGGATTAACTTGAATCACAAGTCATTATTCACCACCGGTCTTTAATTTATCCAAGGAAAGGGAAAAAGAACGAAAAAAAACCCTAAGTGCGCTATGTAACAACACAACTAAGAGATCTAAGGGAAGGTGTTAGCATCCTAAGTATCTGTAGTACTCTACAGGAACCTCTTGCTTTATCATGTTATTCGTTATTTGCTATCTGTTTACTAAGGGTAAAGGTAAGGAAAACCTAAGGTGTTAGTGTCTAAGTATGCTCGCCAAGATATCGCATCTCGTGCCTACGTATCTTGATGGGAATGGAATCAGAGCATTCGTAGTTCCCCTCAATAAGGGTGAGGAACTCTTGACCTTGGTTAAGGTTCCAGGGGGAAGGTAAGCATCCCTGGCAAGACGCTTACATGGAGTGCGGCGACTCCAAAGTTATGGTTAAATAAGTTAAACGGGTAAGATGAGTAAGTGTCCATGGCAGGAACTTACATGGAGTGCGGCGACTCCAATCCTAAGGTTAGGGTAAAGTGAAGGAAATGTCCATGGCAAGACATAGAGCACGGCGGCTCCAATCCTAAGGCTAGGATAAAGGGAAGGTCCTAAAGTTCTCCTACGTATGACTTAGCAGTCAACAGGATGGGATCCTTTCCTTTGGAATTGGATGGGTTACAACGTGAAGCAATGCCAAGCAAGACTCAAGCACAAGACAAGCAATAAAGATTTAACAAGAGCAATATAGAGGATCAATACCAAGGATCAAAATTAGGATTTAAACACAGCAAAAAACATCAATAATTAAATTCAAAGTTGAGTTCAGGAATTGACTAAAATGAAGATGCGAATCATCAAGATCAAATTAAGAACTAAGATAAATAAGACCAAAATCTAAATTAACTAATTCTAAGAAAAATTAATTAACTAATTAAATTAAAACTAATTAAAATACTAAAACTAAATTCTAATTAAAAATATTAAAACTAAATTCTAATACTAAAACTAAAATTTAAAAAAAAAACTAAAACTTAGTAGCAGCAAGATAGCACATCAGAAATTTATTTGAAGCAAAAAAACAAGGTGTTCCGCCTTATAGAAAGGCACAAGCGCAGTAAATTTACATAACGTAGCCACTTTATCAAACTTGAATTAGATGCTACATAAACTCAGTACATCAAACATACAGATTGGAGGTACATGAACTCAACTATAAGCATGGCGAACCAGGTTTCGAAATTTACAGATTATTCATATTACCACACATTAACATATCATCTCAACTTGATGGCAACCTAACAATTATGACAAATCAAAACAAGAAATATCAATATAACATTCAATTTTATCAATGCACAATACCATGTTATTTATGCTTGCGAACTATCAGAACAAATGCAGCAAAGAAAAAAGAACAAGTTACGTATGGCAGAATGCAAACAAAGATTCAGTCCAAATCGTTACCGTGCTGTCAAACCTGGGTAAAGAATACTTGGAGAAAAGCGTTACCGTACGAAACGTCAATGCGAACCAAAATAGCAACAGTACACCAAATAATTACAACGTATAAGTGTAGTAGACATTCTATGCATGGCTCATATACAAAACAAGATTAGAAAGGCAACCAAGTAATCGAAATTAAATCCAAAATGACTACGCAAAGCAACTGAAATACCGTGACAACTCATTGGAAAATAATCGCAGCACCTAAATGATTGAAATATGAGATGTAGCATAGTATACGGAACAAAACCGAATGAACCAATACTTAACCGAAACAGCATAAAATGCAATCCAAAGGTGAGTTCGATTCATAGTAATGAACTCAAGTATAAACTAAATAACACCAGCTGAATTTTGGCATACTCAACATAAAATCAATAGAAATCAAGAGGCAAACCAGAGCCGGTAGCATTCTGACAGAATTGATAGGAGGCAACGCTTCACTGTACCGTCAAATCGTTGATGTCGTCACTGACAAAACTCACTCAAAGATCAACATATATATAATCAAAGCATATATATATCCATATACCCTCACACACACATAAGAAATGTTGTTCATCGATTTTTGGACATAAATTCTCTAGCCCACACAAGAAAATCAAAACAAAAACTTGATGCTGTAATGTTATTCATATTTTATATGACACAGTTTATAATCAACAGCAGCGACCACGCAGTTTATATTACACAAATTCTTGATCAAAATGCAAGCAGCAGCGAGACGCGATATAACTGAATCAACTACATAAAGCAAGCATAACAGAACAGCAACAATTCTAAACAATGTTTACGTAACTTAAATGCAAGACAACAGCAGCACAAAACCGGAGAAATGAATGGATAATTGATACTACGAACATCTCGAAATCAAATCACAAACACAAAGCTAAAACTAAGCCATGATTAGCAAAATTAAAGTGACAATAAACAAAGCAGTCAATACACACAAGACATACATATGCATCCATCCTTAATTGAATGGAAGATAAAACGAAAACCAGATAGCAACGTAAAAACATGACAACAGATACGCACGAAAACTGGAAATCGTTACCGAATCGCAGAATTTCTACTGCTGCAGGTTGCTGTTGTGATTTTTTGCGATAATTTAGAGGTAGTTGCAGGTGTCGTTCACGGTTGTTGTTGAATCAAATCGTCTGCTATGTCGTCGTCGCGTTGATACTACTAAGTCACTGATGAGTTGTTAAAATATGTTGTTGTTGCAGATCAGCAGCGTCTTTGAGATATGGTAGTGGTGGAGGTGAACAGTGCGGGTTGATGATGTTGGTGGTTTTTCTATTGTGGTGAATTTCTTGGTGATGCTGTGATATATGATCTGCAGCGTGTTCTCTCCCCTACAAAACCGAGTGTGTTTGTTCTAATGATCCCCTGGTGTGTGTATGCTTTTTTTTCTGCTACTCCCCCTCGCTGTACATGTATGTGTGGTTTGTGATCGCTCCACTGTGTTGTGTGTATGATCGTGAAATTCTGCCCTCTGTAATGTGTGTTCTTGTCCTCCTTTTATAGGCATAATGAACTAATTGTACCGATTTTGACTTGAATTCTGATATTGCAATTTGAATGTGTTGATTTGCTATCAAATACGATTTTGGAAAGAAAATAATCATGGCTGGTATTCTTTTCCTTGTGTGTACGATTGCGTAATGAATTCGTGATTGAACTTTGATGGCGATGATTCCTTGCTGCTTCTATTTTGTTCCCATCTGATAGCTTTCCTTTTTATTGATTTCTTGATTGATGAGCTTTCCTTTTTTTGTCATGTTGGGAGTTGTTGCTAATGTGTCGGTTTGTGGTGTCGTAATGATCAGAAAAGATTTAATCACCGGCCACTGGAAGCCTTATCTTGAACGTGCAGTAAGCATGAAACCATACTATGAGGCAGGCATTAATGGTGGCGAGGTAGCAGTATCAAGTTTAGCATCTATCAAGCAAGCATCCTATTGATGATCTAAATGACATCTCTGGTATATTCTTCCTGGTTGGTTTACTAGAGAACCCAAGAAAAACCTCCAAACCTTAACCATTTTTTTCTGATGCTATTGACTTTTCAAGATATGACGGTTAAACTTGGTGGACTTGCTTGCAATGTTGTAATCGATCCATTTATCAACACCAATAGTTCATGAAGGGAAATCAAGTTAATTACAAGTCATTTTTTCAAGCTATTCACATCCATTATTTAGAGCAAGTTTTCTTTTTGTAATTTGGACATGTATGAAGTAGCACTTGTAATGGTATAATCTCATTTGGATATTTAAATGTGAAAAAAGGCTTTGTATCAACTTGTAATGACATAAGTATTTTCATTTTATTTTGAACAAACAATTCTCTTTGAAAAGTCTCATTGACTTAGTAACATGAATTTTGGTATACTTTGAATAAATCTTGCAAATCTTCAAAATTTGAACCTTCTGAATCTTATGATGACTTAAATTTGAGCTTTGTACTTGAATTTTGTGAAGGAAGTGAATTTTAAAATCTTGGAATTGAACTTGATAAAACTTGGATGTCATTATATCAAAGTTCTTGCAAATTTTGATTCTGAATTTGGATACTTGAATTGGTGAATTCTTCATGGTAAAATGGGAATCACTCCACTTCAAATTTATTGATCACAAAATATCAACAAGAAAGTTCAAGTTTTTCTCTTAAGATCAAAAGAAATTAAATGATGATCCAATTTCATGAATAAGAACAAATCTTGCTTGATATTTGTTACCCGCACAGTCAAATATTAGATGATGATGAACCCGACACATGAACCAAGTGGATATACTTGTAATATCACTTCCCACGAAAACCATAACCAATCCTCACATAACTACGCCCAACACTAACAAAAAGGAAACCCTAATCATTCTTGAGTATATCCTGAAGCTTCTGAAAAACTTTGAGGAGAGAGACCTTTGATCCTTGATAAGAAAGATGCTCAAACTTTAGCTCCATAATTCAGGAAAGACCCAGTTGAAACGAAACAGAAAACTCAAACCCATGGAAAACCTTAGAATCCTTTGAATCTGAATCCATTGGTCACGCATTGAAGTACTTGAGTATTGTCTCCATTTGAAATCAATGCACCTGCACAAACTTGTTAGTCGTAATAAGCACGCTGTAGCGCGAATTTTTGCGTGGTTGCGAAGCACTATCGCTTTGGGGTACTACAGTTCAATTCATTTTTTATCCTATTGAAGCTGATTAAGGAAGGGAAATAGATGTCTCCAATTAACCCTGCTTGCAAACTGAGTTTAAACAAATGACTGTTGGTTTACATATGCTATTAAGATTGTGGGTCTCTCTTAGGTTATTTTGTTAAGAAAAAAAATAGTGTTTAGGCTAATGATAAGATGTTGGGTCTGGTGCTTTTCGATTGATGTCTGAAGGTACGGGATTTTGGGTTTTTGATTAGTATGCTCGCTAAGATTTTGCAATCTTATGCCTACGTATTCCCGAAACAGGGAAATCAGAGCGATCGTAGTTCCTCCTATTCTACGGGAGGAAAAATGTTGTTTTGGTGTCTTATTCAAAGCCCAAGACGTGAAGCTAAAGGTGGTTTGTATCTTGTTTAAAGCCCAAGATATGAAGCTGAAATGTTGTTTGTATCTTGTTCAAAGCCCAAGATGTGAAGCTGAAAGGTTTGACCGAGAGAGAATTTGTTATCTCTAAAGAGGGATTGTTGATGTTTGTATGATGTGAGCAAGGCACAAATTTGATGCTAAAAGGTTAATCGATTCAACCGGGGTTTTCTTTATACAAATCCTAAAAGGAGGCTGGAATTTTTTCAGAGGAAAATGTTCTTTCTGTCTTGTACAACGCCCAAGACTGAGGCTAAAAGGTATTTTGACTCCGTTGGGGAGAATGTATCTTGTATTAAGCCCAAGATGGAGGTTGGAATGGTTTGACTCAACAAGAGAGTGCTTTTATTTGTCCTGTATAAAGCCCAAGACGGAGGCTAAAAAGGTCGACTCAACAAGAGAGTCCGAAGGTTGATTTGACTCAACGAGAGAGTCATTTATACTCAACAAGAGAGTGTTTTTCCATGTGTCTTGTATGAAGCCCAAGACGGAGGCTAAAAGTTGATGACTCAATAAGAGAGTCTTTTATACTCAACAAGAGAGTGATTTGCTGTCTCGTACGGAACCCGAGATCGAGGCTAAAAAGAGGTTGACTCAACAAGAGAGTCTTTTATACTCAACAAGAGAGTGTTTTTATATGTCTTGTTCAAAGCCTAAGACGGAGGCTAAAAAGGGATTAACTCAACAAGAGAGTCCTTTATACTCAACAAGAGAGTGTTTTTATATGTCTTGTACAAAGCCCAAGACGGAGGCTAAAAAGGGATTGACTCAACAAGAGAGTCATTTATACTTAATAAGAGAGTGATTTATATGTCTTGTACAAAGCCCAAGACGGAGGCTAAAAGGTGTTGACTCAACAAGAGAATCTGAAGAGGTTAGCTCCACTTGGGAGAGTCATTTGTACAAAGCCCAAGAGGAGGCTGACTTCGCTGAGGAAGTATCATTATACAAATCCTAAGAGGAGGTTATCTTACTGCTGAGAATTATTGAGATCCTTAGGCAGGTCCAAGTATGGGGAACTCTCATGAGAAAGACCGGGTTTCTACTGGAGATTGATCCTGAGTGATCGGTGTTTTTTGAAAGGAACTTGAGAATGTCTTTGAGCCTCAAGAGGCTTAGACCGTCCAAATCTAGAGTTTTATCTTTTGTACAATGCCCAAGAGGAGGCACGAGCATTAAGGGATGAATATCAACCCTAAAATGGCCGGAGTTTTGACGCTGGAAAGACTGCTCTAGCAAAGGATGACTAAGTTCTATCTTATACCTTTAAGAGGT
The DNA here is from genome assembly GCA_022829125.1 of Lathyrus tuberosus. Taxonomy (NCBI): domain Eukaryota; kingdom Viridiplantae; phylum Streptophyta; class Magnoliopsida; order Fabales; family Fabaceae; genus Lathyrus; species Lathyrus tuberosus. The sequence goes on along the minus strand of JALAZF010000974.1, from coordinate 746,094 downwards.
CATCAGGGTCCTTGTATTAAGCCCAAGAGAAGGCGTGAGAACTTCTAAGAAGCCGAAGGGTCCTTGTACAACGCCCAAGAGGAGGCGGGGCGCTTGTAGGAAGCCTGTGGGTCCCCAAACCACGAGAAGTTCAAGACATGCCATTCATAGAGAATAGATCAAGCCAGGAAAGTTTGAGAATTTGGAAGAAACTCAAGAGATGCCATTCACAGAGAAAAGATCATCTCTGGGGAGTTAGAGTCTCTTTGACAATTTCTAAGGGTGATAGTCTGAGAAAGGGTTCACCGAGAATGTTGCCTTTCACGTTTCCATATTGTTTAACCCCAAGAGGAGGGAAGACTGTATCTGGAATCCTACGGGGGATCTAGTTTTGTTTGTATTTAAGAGTGACCAACAGGCTTTACCTAGTGCTAGACGTAGTTGCCGGGGAAAACTCTAAATAACTATATTAGTATTACACAGTGGATATTTGACAAGTATATAAAGAGGATGTGAAAGAAGACTTACAGTGAAGCAGCCCCACAATACACTTATATACATATGAAAGTGGTAAATGAAAGCGGATAAACACTTACCTGTTGTAGAGCTTTCATGTTGTTTGGTTAGTTGCTCAACAAAGAAATTAAAGAAAGTTTTGATGAAAACATATATTTGAATTCAAAATCAAGGGAGAAAGCACTTTGAAAAGATTGTTAGGGCTTACAGCTTAAGGAGAGGCCCAAGTTTTAACGATGATCGCACCGTTGTTTTGAAAACTGTACAGAGGGACTTATACAATGTGTGAGGCCCAAAAGGTTTTTATGTACAAGGGGATGGGGCTTATAGCTCAATTTCATACCCCAAATTTTGACCACTAAGATTTCCTATCATTGTGCAAATCATAATCACAATATAGATGAACCATCAGTCTCCCCAAAGATGGGCGAGCACTCACTACAAACAATAATTAGGGTTTCAAGCCCTCTCTGAGCCTTAGACAAAAGATCAATCAAGGAATGACATGATCTTCAACTTGTCTAACCTCTCAAACATCCACAAAGGATCAAAAGGGCTCCCACAGCAAGAATCAAGCACAATGTTGCAGCATTCCAGGTGGATCAAGCCTCACGATCGCCAGTGTCACCAAATTAGGGTTTTGGTCGACCAGGGCCTCCAGATGGGAATTTTCCTCTGGGCATTAGCCAATGCTTCAAAGAATAACCCTAAATACTCTAAGTAACATCATGGACCCAATCATCAAGTTAATTTTGACCTCAGGGGATGCATTCATCAAAAATCAGGAATTAGGGTTTCTTGACCTAATTCACCCCCCAAGTTGACTTTTGGGACAAATCATGAGCCAAGACCTCAAGAGAGGATTTAAGGGTCTCTAGTAAACCACATTGATCCATTTGCAACAATGGATTGATCCAAGAAGCTTGGCTCCCAAGTTTCAGGTTCATCAGAACCACAATTAGGGTTTCGCAGAAAAAGTCAACTGTACCTTTGACTTTTGACCAAGACATACTCCCAAACCCTAGGACATGATTCAATACACCCTATAATACCTATGAAATCAATCCATTAAGTTTGATTTTGGTCAAGGACTTGATTTCATAGAGGATCACACAGTTTGGAATTCATCTGATAAAAAGTCAACTGTGTCCAAAAGTCAAAGTTTGACTTTTAGATTTTTTGGTCAATTATGGTTCCTTAACCCTAAAATGATGTTAATGTGTGATTGGAATCATCATTCATCAAGAAACATCAAGAAAAGTGGGATAACTTGTAAAAGGGGTAACCATAAAAACTTAGAAATTTTTCTAAGTTATGGAACAAAGTGGCTAGGGTACCAACTTTGGAGAATCATAACTCCTAAACCACAAGGCCGTTTTTCCCCATCCAAAGCTGGATTTGTAGCTCTCATGGCACTTTACAAAAGCTTCAAACATAACTCAAGTTATGGAATGATCAAAATCACAAAAAGTGAAAATGTCACTTTTTTCTAACACTTAGTGAAATTTTCACTGTCAGAATTTGTCTTACTTTTTTTCAAAATGTAGGAGAATTTTTCACTTGGAACCAAAAAGTATCAAAATCAATTATGATCAAAAAGTTGTTGTATCATATGAGGGCTTTCCAAAATGGCCAAGAACTCCACCAAAGTCCACTTAAGCCATGAGATATGACAATGCCAATATGCCTTGCTGCAAACTGTCATGGCAAGGCAGATTTGGGAGTTTTACATTTGCTCAAATTTTGCAAAGGGCAAGCAACTCTATCCATCTGAACACCTCGAGGGGGGACCAAGGAGAAACCAACTCTGATCCCAAGTCTCCCAAGTCTTTGGAACCAAAAATAACATGCCAAACCTAGAAATGCCTAAAAGAGGGACAAGACTCCAATTTTGTTTTGGAGCATTCAATGGAAGCACCAAGGTGGCATGGATTGAGCCATTTCCAACTGAATTTAGTCAAGACTTATCCAAGACCAAGGGGACCAATAGAATATGCCCTAACCTCTAGTCAATGGCTAGAGGAGACTTGGATTCTCATTGCTCAACATTGGCCAAACCTCTGTTGTAGTTGCCAATCACTATTGCAGCCAAAAAAACTTTCTCTACTATAAATAGAGCTCAATTATGTTCAGTTTGAGTACACCAAAGCACTACAACACTTGCTTTCCTCAAAATCTCTTTCTCTAGGCAAAAATACCTTCTTTAGCAAGGTAACTATAAGTTTCTGAGTTAGAAAGCAATTCCACCACAACTTATGATCCAAAAACATCAAATATATCATATCTAAGTTGTCCAAACTCTCACAAGTGACCTGTAACACCAAAATCACAAAGTCACATCTCAAAACCTCAAAAATAGGCTTTTGTACATTTTTCAAGCCATGTCTTGATTCAGTCACTTTCCAAACCAGATAAAACCTCAAACACACTCCAAATATCATCTTTGAACTGTCCCAAATGGTTCCCCCCATTTGGAACACCATTTGAGAGAGTTGCTATTTTGGTCACTTTTGCCCCTTTTGCAAGAAAGAGCTCAAACTTGTTCCTGAGGTTCCATCTGATTCCAACCATCCTAAAAGCTTCTAAGAGATCATTTGAGGTTGTTCAAAGCATCAAATCATTTCTGGAATAAGTGACTTGGCAGATTGCACAAAAGCTCCAAAAAGAGGTAAGCATCACAACTTGGATTCTTTGAATCGTGCTTTCTTTTGATGTCCACTGATCATGCATCTCTTATACATGTTATATGTGTTGTGTTTGCACCAATTTATCATGTAATTCATGCTTGTACCAAGATATGGCATAGAAAATGCAAATCATGGCCTATTTTAAAACCACTATCGGGTTTTTCAATAGGAGCATGATCTGAAAAAAAATACCACCACCATTGGATTCCTTGTGAAATTCTAGGCAGGATAGACCTAAATTTTGTCCCAATCCATGGAGAAATGAGAAAGTTATGGCCTTCACGTTTTCAACCAAAATCTTGCCTTGCCTTGCCTTGGGCCAGGCCGAAAACAAGGCAAGCCTTGTATATTTGTGGTTGTGTTTCTATCAACGGATGTATCACCACCCCAGTGGTAAGGCGCGCGCCCTATACACAAGAGGTATGGGGTTCGAATCCCCCTCGCCCCAGATCCTCTTTTTGCTATTTTCCCCACTTTTTTATTGTTTTTCTTATTATTTTTAATGATTTGAAAAATTAATAACTCCCTCAATTTTAATTATTTTTTATTGGTTCTTTTTGCAAAAAAACACAAAAATGTTGAAATATTTTATTCCACAAAATAATTAAATTTATATTAGTTATTTAATATAATTAGTATTTTTGTGAATAAATTCCTTTTTAATTGTTTTTAAACATTTAAAAGTGAATATTTACTTTGAAAATCAAAACCAAATGAGTTTTAATTTATCTTGTGATTAAAACCTCATTTTTCAAACCTTCAACAAAAATCACAAGTGGTTTATTCAAACTTATTTGGTATTTTTATCATTTTATTTGATTTTCTTTAAATATTTCCTTTTAAAAGAAAACAAATTTAGGGTTTCCTTGATTTTCACTCAAACAAAACTTTTAACCACTTTGGGTCTCTAATAGAGTGTAAGACCCAATCCCCTTTTAACCAAAACAAATTTTGGGCCTCAGATATTGTATAAGTCCCTCTGCGTTAAAAGAAAATCTCGGCGCGATCGCCAGTTCAAAAATCAAACCCTTTGGACCTACCCTCGTGTTATAAGCCCCATTCTTTAAAAACCGTTGGGCCTCTAGTAGAGTGTAAGACCCAACCCTTTTTGAAAACCAAAATAATTTGGGCCTCACTTATTGTATAAGTCCCGATACCATCAAAAAGTTCGGCGCGATCGTCGCCTTTTAAAACAAAACTTTTGGGCCTCTCTTGAGCTGTAAGCCCCACCACTTATACAAAAATAAATCTTTGGGCCTCTTGAGAGAGTGTAAGACCCACCCCTTGTACAGAAAACCTTTTTGGGCCTTAGTCACTTGTATAAGTCCCTGTACAAAACAACAGTGCAATCACTGATAAAATCTTGGGTCTCTCCTTGAGCTGTAAGCCCCAAACAATCTTTTCAAAGCACTTTCTCCTTTGATTTTGAATATAATATTGTTATCAAAGCTTTCTTTGTTGAACAAACAAACCAAACAGCATGGAAGCTCTACAACCGAGTAAGTGTTTACCCGATTTCTTTACCCGCTTTCATATATATATAACTGTATTGTGGGGCTGCTCACTGTAAGTCTTCTTTCACAAACTTTTATATACTTGTCAAATATCCACTGTGTAATACTAGTATCGTTATTTAGAGTTTTCCCAGACAACTACGTCTAGCACTAGGTAAAGCCCTGTTGGTCACTCTTAAATACAAACAAAACTAGATCCCCATAGGATTACCAGACACAGTTTTCCCTCCTCTTGGGGTTAAACAATATGGAGACGTGAAAGGTAGCATTCTCTGTGAACCCTTTCTCAGACTGTCACCCTTAGAAATCGTCAAAGAAACTCTACTCCCCAGAGATGATCTTTTCTCCGTGAATGGCATCTCTTGAGTTTCTTCCAAATTCTCAGACTTTCCTGGCTTGATCTATTCTCGGTGAATGGTTTGTCTTGAACTTCTCGGGGTTTGGGGACCCACAGGCTTCTTAAAAGCATCCCCGCCTCCTCTTGGCCATTGTACAAGGACCCTTCGGCTTCTTAAAAGCTCTTATGCCTTCTCTTAGGCTTAGTACAAGGACCCAGAGACCTCTACAGGTATAGGAACAGAACCTAGTCATCAATTTGCTAGAGCTTTCTTTCTGAGTCAAGTGTCAGACCAGTTAATGGGTTGACCTTCATCCCTTAACATATCAGCCTTCTCTTGGGCATCATACAAAGATCATTCACTACTTGAGAATCGATTTCTCAAAACACCCATAGACTTGGACAGTCTACATACCTTTTGGGATTTCCCATTTCCTTAAAGAATGGGAAATAACCCTGATCCTCCGATCAATCCCTGAGCACAACATTACCCATATAAGAACTGATTTTCTCTTTATCCAACATACTGGACCTGACACTAAACTGAAATAGTCACCAGCACAATAGCCTCCTCTTGGGCTTTGTACAATGATTCTCCCCAGTGGAGCTAACCTTTTCAAACTCTCTCGTTGAGTCACTTCACCTTCAGCCTCCATCTCGGGCTTCGTACGAGGTACAAAGACTCTCTTGTTGAGTCAAACACTTTCAGCCTCCATCTCGGGCTTTGTACGAGATACAAAAACACTCTCTTGTTGAGTATAAAAGACTCTCATGTTGAGTCAAAACCTTTGAGCCTCCATCTTGGGCTTCGTACAAGACACATATAAAAGCACTCTCTTGTTGAGTCAGTCACTTATTAGCACTCTTTTGTTGAGTCAACCCTTTTAGCCTCTCTCTCGGGCTTTGTACGAGACACATAAAAAAACCCTCTTGTTGGGTCAGTAGCCTTCTCTTAGGCTTTGTATAAGGAAACCCCGGTTGAGCCAATCAACCTTTTAGCATCAAAAGTTGTGCCTCATTCACAATATACAAACATCAACAACTCATTTTCCCCATATAATTGCTGTAAGCGACAAGCCTCTGGATTATTTACATCCACACCACTGTCCCTCTTTTAGCATGAGAAATTCCTAAGGAAAGATGGCATTGCTCTAAACTGAGTTAAAGTCTTCTCCTTCAGGTTAAAAATCCCCTATAAAGGAAATTATGGCATTGCTGGATTCACATATCCCAGTTAAAGTAATTCTCCTTTATAACCAGTCACCCAACAGTTGTGACAAACAGACCAAATATCCCTCCCCCCTTTAGAAATGACAAATTCTCTCTAAAGTCAAACCCCTTTAGCTTCACATCTTGGGCTTCGAACAAGATACAAATAGACCCTTCAGCTTTACATCTTGGGCTTTGAACAAGATACAAACCACATTTAGCTTCACGTCTTGGGCTTTGAACAAGACACCAAAACAACCTTTTTCCTCCCATAGAATAGGAGGAACTACGATCGCTCTGATTTCCCTGTTGCGTTAAACGGGAATACGTAGGCATAAGATTGAAAAATCTTAGTGAGCACACTAATAAAAAACCCAAAATCCAGTACCTTCACACATCAATCGAAAAGTATCAGTCCTAACATCCTCACAAATAGTCCTGTCATTTCATTCTTAACAAAATAAGCAGAGAGAGGCCCATAATTTAAACTGCATCTGTAAACCAACAGTCATTTGTTTAAACTCAGTATGCAAGCAGGGTTAATTGGAGACATCTATTTCCCTTCCTTCATCAGCTTCAATAGGATAAAAAATGAATCGACCTGTAGTACCCCAGACCGACAGTGCTTAAGAACCACGTTCAAAATCGCTCGCTACAGAAAAATGGTGCCCACCGTGGGGCCACGCAGGGCATCTTGTCCCTCTTATCTCTCTGGTTGAAGTCTTAAGTCTGAAAATGTCACAGAAATGACAAACTCTGCTGGGGAGTCATTACCTGTATAGGATCATAAGACTAGAGGACTAGGATGATTAAGACAAATATATATACTACTTTTCCTAATTGATATATGTGTTTATTTTTCTGTTAATGGGAATGTGTGTGATGCCGCATGTGGAAAGATTGAGTATACACCTAAGATAGGTGATGGCAATGCGGGTAATCTTACTGGGAGTGAATTCCAGTTAAGAGTCCCTGAACAACCATCAAACTCAGTGGAGACTCCCTTTGCAGATACATTGCCTATACGACTTCGGTTGTTGAAAGTAGTGTGGTCGACTGGGTTATTTGAGAAGCTGAGGTTTTTAGCAGACTTAAGCCACTTTGTAGTGTGGAAGCTATCGGAAATAGTTGTCACGCGATGCTACCCTCATCTGAGATTGCTCTAAGATACATCACCTAGCACAGTTCCCAGCCCACTGATGTTATCTCTAAGGGAATCAATAATTTTGAGATACGGGTACAAAAAATCACCAGTATAAACCTTTGGGGGGGTAGAGTCTTGACTTCATGACACCGACCCTTTGACCCCATGTTTTTTCTATGTTTTTGTGTGCTGCATGCATACATTCATCTAAAAAACATTCAAAAAAATCGTCTCTTCTAGTCTCTCTTTTTCAAATTAAACTGAGACAATGATTACAAATGTCAGAGAAAGGAGATTGCGCTAATGGATTTCGGTAGAAGGAAAACTCATAAGTACACCTTCAAGGTTCCAAAGTTAGAGGATTTAAGAGGTTTGGCAAGAATGATCACCAACCACGAGGCTTTCAGAGCCAAGTATGGAGGGTTGTTGTCCTTGTTAAGGGTCCATGTAATTGAAGGAATCCTGTCCATGTTAATCCAGTTCTACGATTCGGTCTATCACTGTTTCACATTCCCAGATTATCAGCTTGCACCAACGCTTGAGGAGTATTCTCACCTAACTGGTTTACATATTACTGATCAAGCCCCCTTTTCTGGACTGGAGGAGATTCCAAAGGATCAAACCATTGCAAGAGCAATTTATTTGGACGAGTCAGAAGTCAGGACTCACATGACCACTAAGGGTGGCATACAGGGTTTTCCAGCCCAATTCTTAACAAAGAAAACCCTGTACTTTGCTAGTATAGGGAACGTGGCCGCTTTCGAGAGCATCTTTGTTTTGCTCACCTACGGGTTATTTTTGTTTCCCAACATCGATAACTTTGTAGATATCAACGCCATTAAGATTTTCCTGATCGAAAACCCCGTACCGACCTTACTCATAGATGTGTATCATTCGGTACACTTAAGGAATTTATACGGCGGAGGAATGATCACGTGTTATGTACCCCTGCTATACAAATGGTTCACTTCCCATTTGCCCAAGTCTGCTGCATTTTGGGATCAAAAGAATACTTTACGTTGGTCACAGAGAATCATGTCTCTTACCAACTCTGACATCGATTGGTACAATCGAATCTACGACGGGATCAGGATCATTGACCATTGTGGAAATTTCCCAAATGTACCCCTTATAGGAACTAAGGGGGGAATCAACTATCATCTAATTCTCGTTCGTCGTCAATTCGGATACCCGATGAGGCACGTCCCACAGAATGCTCATCTGGAAGGTTTTTTCTTCAAGGAAGGAGAAAATGATAGGGCACTAAAGACGGAAATAGTGCACGCTTGGAAACACGTTCATAGGAAAGGACGAGAGTCTCTAGGAAAACCAGACTGTGTCTCGGTGGAGCCTTATCTCCACTTGGTACAAACTAGAGCTCTTAAGCTGAGGATGCCTTACCCTCGTTAGGAAGTTCTTTCATTAAGGGACTCTGCCCTTTATTTCATGTATGAGACAGAAAAACTTCAGGTTACTCTCAGCAAATTTCAACAGGAGAAGAGGTCTTGGAGGAACAAGTACCGTATTCTCAATGTGGAGTGCAGGAAAATACAACAGCTGTTAAGAGAAAAAGATGCCCTGATTGAGATTTTAGAGCAACATGCTGTAGAAAATCAGGATGACCAAAGGAATTTGCTCGCTCCTTTCACTTGGCAAAGGAATGACAACCCAACAACGGCCGAAGAGCCCCGGTCAAAGAAAAGAAAAGCACCCGAACCAACACTTGAGCTCTCTTTAGAGAGGACTCAGGATCCATTAGTTTAGATTTCCCTTTCCAGCACTTTGTAATCTACTGTATTTCCATTTCCGCAATCCTTTGAATTCAATAAAACGGGGTTTCCCCACTGTTTGATATTTGCAATCTAATTGTCGAAGTTTACTTTGAATAAACAAAATAATTAATATAATCATTGCATTCATCATTCTCATAAACGCATTCTTCTTACCTACGAATCTCACGTTTGCGTCTCGATTCTAGAGTCAAACTGTCTCATTCGTACAATACTCGGGCCAATCGTCAGAAAAAGATGGATGATCTCGAGGAAGAGAACAGAGAGTTAAGGGAAGAGATCGACACTCTGAAAGAGGATCTGAGAAAGCTTTATAACGACATGCAAGCTCTAGTAGAAGCTCAGATGCAACAACAAAGGACTGTGATCTCGGAGATCACATCCACGCCCATAGTGGAAAAGTCTGATCCTAGGTACAAAATGCCGAAAGATCGTCCCTGGGGAATGCCTATTAACTATATCCCGGAAGGATATGTTCCGCCGATCGCTGAGGATCAAGGAACCGCAGCAGGAGCAGCTGGGCCTGAAGGTTACAAACTTTGGGAAAGCGAAGATGCCAGGGGCATGACAGCAACTCCTGAAGGTTACAAACTTCGGGAGGCACCAAAATTCTCAGCCATAATGACTATACCACCACCCGTTGTACACACTGTCTTAGAAGGACAGATTCCCCAGATACTTTCTGGTGGAAATGACAGCATGTTCAACAGAATGAATGAATTCCAGGAATAATTCCTGGAGATGCAGCAAGAACTGCAGGCCTTTCGCCGCAGACCTCTGAAAGTTCCACACAAGTTCCAAGTGCCCGACTTTGAAAAGTACAAGGGTAACTCTTGCCCTCAGATCCATTTAGTGATATACGCTTGGCGAATGTCAACTCAGACAAAGAACCAAGAGCTACTAATTCACTACTTTCAGGATAGTTTAACCGGTGCCGCATTAAAATGGTACATAGGTTTAAACCGCGTTACGATCGGCACATTCAGAGATCTTGGCGTTGCTTTCGTCCAACAATAAAAATATAATCTGGACATGGCACCGGACAGAGATCAACTCAGATCGATGTCACAAAAGGACAAAGAAACCTTTAATGAGTACGCTCAGAGATGGCATGAAATTGCCACCCAGATTTGTCAACCTCTTGAGGAAAAAGAGATGACAAAGATCTTCTTAAAGACCTTAAGCTCATTTTACTACGACAGAATGGTCGCCAGTGCGCCCAGTGACTTCACCGAGATGGTGGGCATGGGAGTTCGTCTTGAGGAAGCGGTCCGAGAAGGATGCTAGTTAAAGACGCTAGATCATCAAGTAGTACAAAACGATATGGTAGTGCTCTCCCTAAGAAAAAAGAGCAGGATATTGGGAATATCTCTCTCTAAAAGCAAAGGCGACGATATCAACTGGTAGCAGCTGTAACTCCTGCTATCAATCCTGCGCCTGTTCCTACGTATCAACCTCAGGTTGCGCAGAGCCAACCTAATCAACAGTCTCTTCAACAGACTCATCCTCCGTACAACAACAACCATACAACACGACCGCCAGGGTTCGACCCTATACCCATGTTATACGCAAAATTATTTCCGTTACTACTAGTCAAGGGGCATGTCCAAACTAAGTCTCCTCTTACAGTACCAGAAAATCCGCCTTTTTGGTTCAAAACAGATCAGACTTGTCCTTACCATCAAGGAGGACCAGGGCATAACATAGAAAACTGTCTCAGTTTCAAATCCGATGTGCAAAAGCTTGTTAGGAGCAGGGTCTTATCTTTCAAGGATACGAATCCTAATGTTCTCACAAACCCGCTACCTCAACATGGGAAAGCTGCAGTCAATTTGATAGAGGGGGAGTCTAACAACATCTATCAAATTCATGATGTACTCTTATTAAGGGCCAACTTGGTCAAGATGCATTATAGACAGAGTGGATATGGCCATGTGCCAGCTCATAACTATCACCAGTGTGATATCTGCTCTAAAAACAATCAGGGATGTTTTGTGGTGCAATCAGCTCTACAGGAACAATTGGATCTTGGATGGATCCAAGAGCATCGAGTTCGTGGAGTCAACATGACCTATACGAATTCCAACATCATTCAGAACTACGACATCCGTGCAATGAATGTCAACTTGGTGGCGATGCACTCAAGGCAAAGCCAGTATCATAATCTGCCGTGGCACTATTACAATTCCTGTCTGACTTGCTCGGTAAACAAATAGGGATGCTCTTTTGTACAAGAGGCCCTCCAACGTCAGATGGATCTTGGGTGGATCCAGGACTACCATGATAGAAATCCTTATCAGATTAACATGATTCAAATCTTTGATATTCGTCTGATAAATACTAGCTTGGTGGAGTTACATGCCAGGCAGGTTTAATTCGGTTTTCTCACTTCGCATGATTATCTGAACTGTAAAGGATGTTGTGGGAGTAACCAAGGATGCGCTCTAGTTCAGAGAACTTTACAACACTTATTAAACCATTGGTGTCTTTCAATCTATATGGATGAAGACACGTAACAAATCAGTGTGGTTGATAAGAACCCTACTCAGCATCAAAGTCAGGATGTCCGATCTACAGAAACAGATCTCGTGAGGTTACACTGCATTCAAAGCAGGCGGCGCCAGGTGCCACCACACAACTATGAACGTTGTAGATCCTGCTCGAAGAATAACCAAGGATGCTACCTTGTGCGGGCAGCCCTTCAAGGTCAGTTGGATCATAAATAGATTCACCCGTGTCCGAGTTCCGAGCCAATCAACTGGATGCCAGACTACTTCGCTGATCAAATCAAAGATGTGGTTGTAATCTCTGAACATCAACAGAACAAGGATGTTTGTACCATCATCCCTCTACTAGACGAATCAAAGGTTCCTAACCAGGAACTGATTGAAGTTACCTATGACAGTCAGAAAAATCAGAAGGCACCTGTAGTTATCTATCTGCCGGGACCATTACCGTATGAATCAGCTAAGGCGGTCCCTTACAAATACGGTGCAATAATAATTGAGAATGGAAAGGAAATTCCATTACCCTCCATCATGAATATTGCAGACATCAGTCGTGTAACACAGAGCGGACGAATCTTCAACCGAGGAGTTGGAGAACCTAACAGAGAAAAAGAACTTCTAACAGAGGTTCCTAATCCTCCAGTCGGTCAATCTAGTGATCCCGACCTTTCAAACAACAAGGATGAGATGCTGAAGCTCATCCAAAGGAGTGAATACAACATTGTTGATCAGCTGTTACAAACTCCTTCAAAGATCTCAGTGCTATCACTTTTACTCAGTTTCGAAGCCCACAGAGAGGCTCTACAGAAAGTCTTAGAGCAGGCCTTTGTGGAACAGGATGTGTCAATACGACAGTTCGATAGAACCATCTCTAACATCACTTCCTGCAACAACTTAGGATTCAGTGATGAGGATTTGCCAGAGGGGGGCAAAATCCATAATATGGCGCTCAATATCACAGTTAACTGCCAGGACGATGCTTTGGCCAGCGTACTGGTAGACACAGGATTGGCCATCAACGTTATTCCGAAGTCCACTTTAATGCGACTATCATTCAAAGGACCCCCGATGAGGGGCAGTGAGGTCATCGTCAAAGCATTTGACGGGTCTCAAAAAGCAGTTATCGGCGAAGTCGACCTTCCTATAACTATCGGTCCTCACACTTTCCTAATCACTTTCCAGGTCATGGACGTCCGGGCAGCATACAGTTGTTTATTAGGAAGACCTTGGATACACCGGGCTGGGGCGGTCACTTCAACACTGCACCAAAAACTGAAGTTCATCAAGAACGATCAACTTATCACGGTTTATGGAGAACAAGCCTTGCTCGTGAGCAACTTGTCATTATCTACTTGTGTAGAACCCAAGGAGGTTGTTGGAACTCAGTTCCAAGCACTTTCGGTGAGCAATGAGAATCAATCAGAGAAAGGAACCTCGATTTCCTCATATAGAGGTGCTCTCGAAGTGATAAAAAATAACAATGCAAAAGGATGGGGACAGCTTGTCATTCCCACTGATAACAAAACAAAGAAGGGTCTTGGTTTTTCTGTAACCTGCACCCAGACAGCTGCTAACGATGAAAGTCTTCATCCTATTCAGGACTTCTTTCTTAGTGGAGGTTTCCTTCTCCCACTGCCTCAAGCAGTCCATACCATCAACGAGGAGGATCCCTCCGATACGGATGAGGAATGGAAGTCATATCTCAACGAGGATGGTTATATGTCTCAGGAAGAGGTATCTACGCCATTTTACTATCCTGCACAGAGTCCAAGATTTATACCCAGGTCAGATGTCGAAATGATATATGGAGATTGTGATCCGGAAGGATGTCGTGCTCCACCAAATTCATTAGAGGAAGACACTCTAATGAAGGACAACTTTAACCACGACTATTATGGCCCAATGGATGGCCTGCCTATCTGGCAGCTGTATCCCGGAGACTTGGGACAAGAAAATCAGCCGAACAATGAAAATCAGCTGAGCATCATTGAACATAATACATCTGTCCCCACCATGTCATGGGATCAATACTCAGGTCATTCAGAACCTATCTAGTACGACGATGAATTGGCAAAGATTGCCGGACTAGAATTCATCAACTATGCTTTTCCTGAGGTCATCGTCATCGAGAGAGATAACCCATCCAGTTCCAAAGAAGTGTGGGACACCTTAGGACAACCAAGTGGAAAATTTGACTTCATGGTCAAGTACACTGCTCCTGAAAGCTCTCGTGGTAGGTTCGAAGATATCAATCCAACTGGATGGGGAGATTTTATTGAGAGCACAAATACTATGCAAAATACAACAGAGGAATCCTCCTACAATAACTCTGCTTGGGAGACAGATTCCAATGATCCTGCTCCGCCAAAATTCAGCGCCATTTCTAAAGACAAATCAAGGAAGGTACCAGACTTTGTGATTCACTGAGGAGTTCTCCGCCAATGGGTTGCTGTCGATGTTTCAAAGATTGTTCATAAGTCAAAGTAATTGTCGTCTTTAACCTTTCACCCTACCCAGGTGAAACGGATGTTTCGATAGGGCTCACTTTCTGTAAATTTCCCTCTTCGCTTCGCCCAAAGCGACAGAGTTTTGTTTTATAGGGCTGTAGTTTCAAGAATCGACAAATCATAAATAAAATAATGTCGCTCTGTAATTTCCGCATTAATTGCTATTTTCTTTTTGCTTTTTCCAAAAATGGTAATCCTAAAAAACAAATCAATCATAAAAACCAACAGTTCTTAAAGAAAAAACACTGCACACACACTTGCATTTTCTCTATCTCTTCTAAACATAAATCATCACGTTATACAAATTGCTTATTTTAAACCCCCTTGAAACATATGATTCGATGCCTTCTCCCATCTTTGAGTTCCCGGTACTTGGGGCTGAAGAAGAAGTTGACGACAAAATTCCAGAAGAGATCTCCCGATTACTCAGACTGGAGGAAAGGTCCATTGAACCTCACAAAGAGCAGTTGGAAATGGTCAACTTGGGTTCAGAAAAAGAGAGAAAAGAAATCAGGATTGGGGCACTGCTCAGTCCAACTGCCAAAGAAAACTTGATAAAGCTTCTCAAAGAATTTCCCGATGTATTCGCTTGGTCCTATCAAGACATGCCAGGGTTGGATACCAGCATCGTGGAACATCACTTACTGTTACGGTCAGAATGTCCGCCAGTAAAATAGAGGTTAAGACGGACTCACCCAGACATGGCCATCAAAATCAAAGAGGAGGTACAGAAACAGATTAACGCAGGTTTCCTCGCCACATCAGAATATCCTCAATGGCTAACCAACATAGTGCCAGTTCTGAAAAAGGACGGAAAAGTCAGAATGTGTGTCGATTACAGAGATCTAAACAAGGCTAGTCCAAAGGATGACTTTCCCTTACCACGCATTGACATGTTGGTTGACAGTACAACAAAGTTCAAAATTTTCTCCTTCATGGATGGGTTCTCGGGCTATAATCAAATAAAAATGGCGCCGAAAAATATGGAGAAAACTTCGTTCATTACCCCATGGGGTACCTTTTGTTACAAGGTAATGCCGCTCGGTTTGAAGAACGCGGGGGCAACCTATGGCCATGACTACTCAATTTCATGACATAATACACAAGGAAATTGAGGTATATGTCAATGACATGATTACAAAATCTAAGACAGAAGAGGAGCATGTGACCCACCTGTCAAAACTATTCGAACGGTTGAGAAAGTACAAACTCCACTTGAATCCCAACAAATGCACCTTCGGTGTCCGTTCAGGGAAACTTTTAGGGTTCATCATCAACCAAAAAGGAATTGAGGTTGATCCTAACAAGGTCAAGGCCGTTCAAGAAATGCCTTCTCCGAAAACTGAAAAACAAGTCAGAGGATTCTTGGGACGTTTGAACTACATATCCAGGTTCATATTCCTCATGACCGCAACATGTGCGCCGATTTTCAAATTATTCAAAAAGAATCAGGATTGCGTTTGGACTGAAGATTGACAAACCGCCTTCGACAGTATCAAGGAATACCTATTAAACCCACCGATTCTATCACCTCCAGCGAAAGAAAGACCACTGGTCATCTACCTCACAGTCCTAGAGGACTCCATGGGTTGTGTACTTGGCCAACAAGACGAAACCAAAAGGAAGGAGTCTGCCATTTACTATCTGAGCAAGAAATTCACCGACTGCGAGACTCGGTACACTATGCTTGAGAAAACTTGTTGCGCTTTGGCTTGGGCAGCCAAGCATCTTCGCCAGTATATGATTCGTCACACTACTTGGTTAATCTCAGAAATGGATCCAATCAAGTACGTCTTTGAAAAGCCTGCTCTCACGGGAAGGATCGCCCATTGGCAGATGTTGTTGTCAGAATACGACATCGAATACCATGCTCAGAAAGCCGTTAAAGGGAGTATTTTAGCCGATCATTTGGCTCATCAACTGATTGACGATCAGGAATTAATCGGGTTTGACTTCTCAGACGAAGATGTCATGTATTTGAAAATGAAAGATTGCAATGAACCGCTACCCAATGAAGGGCCAGAACCAGGTTCCCAATGGGGACTAATCTTTGACGGAGCTGTCAATCATTACAGAAATGGAATTGGGGAAATTATCATAACACCTCAGGGTACCCACATTCCTTTCACCGCCAGACTTACGTTCAAGTGTATAAATAATGAGGCCGAATACGAAGCTTGTATTATGGGTCTCAAAGAAGCGATTGATTTGAGGATCAAGAACTTGGATGTATATGGCGACTCCGCTTTGGTCGTCAATCAGATCAAAGGAGATTGGAACACATACCAATCCGGATTGATTCCTTACAAAGACTATGCGAGAAGGTTGTTACCATTCTTCAACAGAATCGAGTTTCATCATATCCCTCGTGAAGAGAATCACATGGCCGATGCATTAGCCACTCTTTCTTCCATGATTAGTGTAGATCAATGGAACGACCTACCTAAGATCGACATAATCCGCCTTGAACGGCCCGCTTACATCTTCACGATTGAAGCAGTCATAGACGACAAACCTTGGTATCATGATATCAAATGCTTCCTTCAGAAACAAGAGTACCCACCTGGGGCACTAAGGAAGGACAAAAAAAACCCTCAGAAGGCTGGCAGACAGCTTCTTCCTGAGCGGTGATACACTTTATAAGAGAAACTTTGACATGGTCTTGCTCCGATGCGTAGACAGACCAGAAGCAGACATGCTGATAAAAGAAATTCACGAAGGATCCTTTGGCACTCATGCCAACGAACACACAATGGCGAGAAAAATTTTGAGATCAGGGTACTACTGGTTGACCATGGAATTCGACTGCTACAAGTACATGAGGAGGTGTCACAAGTGTCAGATATACTCCAACAAAATCCATGTACCGCCAACACATCTCAAAGTTCTTTCTTCCCCATTGCCTTTTTCCATATGGGGAATCGACGTGATTGGCATGATTGAACCTAAGGCTTCGAACGGACATTGTTTCATCCTGGTAGCCATTGACTACTTCACCAAGTGGGTCGAAGTAGCATCATACGCTAATGTAAACTGACAAGTGGTAGTCCGATTTATCAAAAACAATATCATCTGCCGTTATGGTGTTCCGAGCCAGATCATTACTGATAATGGATCTAACTTAAACAATAAGATGATGAAGGAGTTGTGCACTGAGTTCAAGGTCGAACACCATAACTCGTCTCCCTACCGACCCAAGATGAACGGAGCGGTAGAAGCGGCTAACAAGAACATGAAGAAGATCGTTTGAAAGATGGTTGTAACCTACAAAGACTGGTACGAGATGCTGCCTTATGCTCTTCACGGTTATCGTACATCTGTCTGTACTTCAACAAGGGCAACCCCTTTCTCTCTAGTATATGGCATGGAGGCAGTGCTCCCCAAAGAGGTAAAGATCCCATCGATCCGGGTATTGATGGAAGCTAAGCTAACGCAAGCTGAATGGTACCAAACTCGGCAACTCAACCTGGTCGAAGAGAAGCGAATAACGGAACTATGCCACAGTCAGTTGTATCAACAGAGGATGAAGAAGGCGTTCGACAAAAACGTTCGACCTCGCGTCTTCAGGAAAGGAGACCTTGTGCTCAAAAAGATACAATTATTTCTCACTGATTCCCGGGGCAAATGGACTCCGAACTATGACGGCCCCTATGTGGTCAAGAAAGCTTTCTCAGGCGGTGCCTTGAGACTTGCAACCATGGACAGAGAGGAATTTGCCTACATCACAAATGTTGATGTAGTCAAGAAATACTTCGCCTAAACTAAAAAAAAAAATCACGGTGGATTGAAAACCCGAAAGGGCGGTCCAGGCAAAAATTAGAGACATAATCAAAAATCATCTCGGTGGATTGGAAACATCGCAGTACAATCCAGGCAAAAGTTAGGGATTAATGGCAAGTAACTACATCTGATCAGTTCAACTCCGCAGCGGTAATGCCATCCATCAGAAGAAAAACTCCAGTCACGGTCATCTTCGACAGAAGCTCAGGATGTCCCGAATTCAAAGTTGGTAGAAAGATAGTGGTCGTTATGTTTCAATGTAGCCCCTTTTCCCTTAAATTACCATTTTCAAACTTTGTAAATACTCTATGGAATCATGTGTTTGGCTGATTTCCATCCTATCAATAAAATTTGAGCCCTTGTGCTTTTGTTTGCAATTCTTATTTGTTTTAGCTTTATAGAACGACATTCTAACATGATCAACGGTTCATGAAATAAAACAAAAATGAATTTACTTGTAAAATTTTTCTGCTTTTAATAAAGATGGCAAATTCTTTTGACTGTTGAACATCGAAAGGATATCGATTGCTTCTCCCAAAGGCGGTTAAACTTCAAAGTACAGAATCAAAGTATTCCTTCTAAACCAGTACACCTGAATGAAGGATCAACTGTGTCATACGCGAATATTCCATCTGACATCCCCGGCAGAGCTCTTGCCTCCTAAACCCGACCAACGGTTGTTCCCCCGCATGGACTACTTCTCCTAAGCAAGGCAGAATTGCTATCTTGGACTAGTGATGCTTCTTCATCCCCTGCTGTGGCCGAGTATCCAGTCGTGTTCATCTAATAGTCTGTATGTCGTGTCAGTTTTATCAGCATAAATATACATACATACATCATGCATTGTTGATTTGCATTCGCATTCATATTGCATCACTATCACTTTAGTCGGTTTTATCCCCTAGTGATAAAAGTATTCACAATCGAGTTGTCAGTTCTTTCCTTGTCAGGAAATGTCGTGTCTGAACAATCTCTCCTCCAGTTTATTTCTGGATTGAAGGCGGTCCCTTGACCACTTTGATAACTTGAACCTCTGAGAAGACCAGAGAAACTTTCGACAAATGTCACTCTCCGCCATTGAAGATGATACCTTCGCTTTCCCGGATTAAGGAAAATCCCCAGAGAAAGCTTCACGGCTAAAGACTTTCAGCAACACGTTGATTTTTCTCTCCGGAGAATCGATGTTCATAAGTTCATTGGCACCTCAAAATTGGATCACATCATATGGAATTTCTCCAAGAAGATCCCGAGAAAAGTATGATGTAATACCCCTAAGCGACAACAGTCTCTCAAGAGACCTGCTTTCCCCAGTAGAGTCAACAAATGGCGTCTCCAACAGAGAAGTTTGTACACCTCTGCAATTCAGACAGATGGGTTCCCCAGCAAGTCTGACATCAAAAGTTTTTCCCATCAAATGGCACCTCCCCAGGAAAATTCGGCGAGAAGTTTGAGGAAACCGCTACACATAGCGTCCCTTGTCAATAAAGTTTATTGACGAAAGAAACTTAGACCAGTTCCTTGATTAGAAACTAGGATCGAGGGGAAGTTTATATCAGAAACTTAGACCAGTTCCTTGGTTGGAAACTAGGATCGAGGGGAAGTTTATATCAGAAACTTAGACCAGTTCCTTGGTAGGAAACCAGGATCGGGGGGAAGTTTAAATCAGAAACTTAGACCAGTTCCTTGGTAGGAAACCAGGATCGAGGGGAAGTTTAAATCAGAAACTAAGACCAGTTCCTTGGTAGGAAACCAGGATCGAGGGGAAGTATATTTCAAAAGAAAATTGAGACCAGTTCCTTGGCTGAAAACCAGGGTCGAGGGGAAGTTTTCTACCTTTTTTAAGCACCATTGCTTAGCTAAAGAATATGGACAAGCAAACTACCGTTCACAACAGACCATCAAAATTTTGGGTATTCCGATATTCAATCCTTTTGCACCTAGAATGCCCGAATACCTTCGTCATTCACACCTTCGGGTCCAAGAAGATTAAATGGGGGCATCTATCATACCCCAAATTTTGACCACTAAGATTTCCCATCATTGTGCAAATCATCATCACAATATGGATGAACCATCAGTCTCCCCAAAGATGGGCGAGCACTCACTACAAATAATAATTAGGGTTTCAAGCCCTCTCTGAGCCTTAGACAAAAGATCAATCAAGGAATAGCATGATCTTCAACTTGTCTAACCTCTCAAACATCCACAAAGGATCAAGAGAACTCCCACAGCAAGAATCAAGCACAATGTTGCAGCATTCCAGGTGGATCAAGCCTCGCGATCGCCAATGTCACCAAATTAGGGTTTTGGTCGACCAGGGCCTCCAGATGGGAATTTTCCTCTGGGCATGAACCAATGCTTCAAAGCATAACCCAAAATACTCTAAGGAACATCATGGACCCAATCATCAAGTCAATTTTGACCTCAGGGGATGCATTCATCAAAAATCAGGAATTAGGGTTTCTTGACCTAATTCACCTCCCAAGTTGACTTTTGGGAAAAATCATGAGCCAAAACCTTAAGAGAGGATTTGAGGGTCTCTATTAAACCACATTGATCCATTTGCAACAATGGATTGATCCAAGAAGCTTGGCTCCCAAGTTTCAGGTTCATCAGAACCACAATTAGGGTTTCACGGAAAAAGTCAATTGTACCTTTGACTTTTGACCAGGACATACTCCCAAACCCTAGGACATGATTTAATACACCCTATAACACCTATGAAATCAATCCATCAAGTTTGATTTAGGTCAAGGACTTGATTTCATAGAGGATCGCACAGTTTGGAATTCATCTAATAAAAAATCAATTGTGCCCAAAAGTCAAAGTTTGACTTTTTGATTTTTTGGTCAATTATGGTTCCTTAACCCTAAAATGATATTAATGTGTAATTGGAATCATCATTCATCAAGAAAAATCAAGAAAAGTGGGATAACTTGTAAAAGGGGTAACCATAAAAACTTAGAAATTTTTCTAAGTTATGGAACAAAGTGGCTAGGGTACCAACTTTGGAGGATCATAACTCTTAAACCACAAGGCCATTTTTCCCCATCCAAAGCTAGATTTGTAGCTCTCATGGAACTCTACAAAAGCTTCAAACATAACTCATTCCAATTCCTCATGGATTTTGAGTTATGGAATGATCAAAATCACAAAAAGTGAAAATGTCACTTTTTTCCAACACTTAGTGAAATTTTCACTAAGTCAGAATCTGTCTTACTTTTTTTCAAAATGTAGGGGCATTTTTCACTTGGATCCAAAAAGTATCAAAACTAATTATGATCAAACAGTTGTTGTATCATATGAGGGCTTTCCAAAATGGCCAAGAACACCACCAAAGGCCACTTAAGCCATGAGATATGACAATGCCAATATGCCTTGCTGCAAACTGTCATGGCAAGGCAGATTTTGGAGTTTTACTCGATTTCCTCAAATTTTGCAAAGGGCAAGCAACTCAATCCATCTGAACACCTCAAGGGGGACCAAGGAGGAACCAACTCTGATCCCAAGCCTCCCAAGTCTTTGGAACCAAAAATAGCATGCCAAACCTAGAAATGCCTAAAAGAGGGACAAGACTCCAATTTTGTTTTGGAGCATTCAATGGAAGCACCAAGATGGCATGGACTGAGCCATTTCCAACTGAATTCAGTCAAAACTTATCCAAGACCAAGGGGACCAGTAGCCTGTGCCCTAACCTCTAGTCAATGGCTAGATGAGACTTGGATTCTCATTGCTCAACATTGGCCAAACCTCTGCTGTAGTTGCCAATCACTATTGCAGCCAAAACAAACTTGCTCTACTATAAATAGAGCTCAATTGTGTTCAGTTTGAGTACACCAAAGCACTACAACACTTGCTTTCCTCAAAATCTATTTCTCTAGGCAAAAATACCTTCTTTAGCAAGATAACTATGAGTTTCTGAGTTAGAAAGCAATTTCATCACAGCTTATGATCCAAACACATCCAATATATCATATCTAAGCTGTCCAAACTCTCACAAGTGACCTGTAACACCAAAATCACAAAGTCACCTCTCAAAACCTCAAAAATAGGCTTTTGTGCATTTTTCGAGCCATGTCTTGATTCAGCCACTTTCCAAACCAGATAAAACCTCAAACACACTCCAAATATCATCCGTGAACTGTCCCAAATGGTTCCCCCATCTGGAACACCATTTGAGAGAGTTGCTATTTTGGTCACTTTTGTCCCTTTTGCAAGAAAGAGCTCAAACTTGTTCCTGAGGTTTCCATCTGATTCCAACCATCCTAAAAGCTTCTAAGAGATCATTTGAGGTTGTTCAAAGCATCAAATCATTTCTGGAACAAGTGGCCTGACAGATTGCACAAAAGCTCCAAAAAGAGGTAAGCATCACAATTTGGATTCTTTGAATCATGCTTTCTTTTGATGTCCACTGATCATGCATCTCTTATACATGTTATATGTGTTGTGTTTGCATGAATTTATCATGTAATTCATGCTTGTACCAAGAGATGGCATAGAAAATGCAAATCGTGGCCTATTTCAAAACCACTATCGGGTTTTTCAATAGGAGCGTGATCTGAAAAAAATACCACCACCATTGGATTCCTTGTGAAATTCTAGGCAGGATAGACCTAAATTTTGTCCCAATCCATGGAGAAATGAGAAAGTTATGGCCTTCACGTTTTCAACCAAAATCTTGCCTTGCCTTGCCTTGGGCCAGGCCAAAAACAAGGCAAGCCTTGTATATTTGTGGTTGTGTTTCTATCAACGGATGTATCACCACCCCAGTGGTAAGGCGCGCGCCCTATACACAAGAGGTCTGGGGTTCGAATCCCCCTCGCCCCGGATCCTCTTTTTGCTATTTTCTCCACTTTTTTATTGTTTTTCTTATTATTTTTAATGATTTGAAAAATTAATAACTCCCTCAATTTTAATTATTTTTTATTGGTTCTTTTTGTAAAAAATCACAAAAATGTTGAAATATTTTATTCCACAAAAAAATTAAATTTATATTTGTTATTTAATATAATTAGTATTTTTGTGAATAAATTCCTTTTTAATTGTTTTTAAACATTTAAAAGTGAATATTTACTTTGAAAATCAAAACCAAATGAGTTTTAATTTATCTTGTGATTAAAACCTCATTTTTCAAACCTTCAACAAAAATCACAAGTGGTTTATTCAAACTTATTTGGTATTTTTATCATTTTATTTGATTTTCTTTAAATATTTCCTTTAAAAAAATACAAATTTAGGGTTTCCTTGATTTTCACTCAAACAAAACTTTTAAACACTTTGGGCCTCTAATAGAGTGTCAGACCCAATCCCCTTTTAACCAAAACAAATTTTGGGCCTCAGATATTGTATAAGTCCCTCTGCGTTAAAAGAAAATCTCGGCACGATCGCCAGTTCAAAAATCAAACCCTTTGGGCCTACCCTCGTGTTATAAGCCTCATTCTTTAAAAACCATTGGGCCTCTAGTAGAGTGTAAGACCCAACCTTTTTTGAAAACCAAAATAATTTAGGTCTCACTTATTGTATAAGTCCCGATACCATCAAAAAGTTCGGCGCGATCGTCGCCTTTTAAAACAAAACTTTTGGGCCTCTCCTTGAGCTGTAAGCCCCACCACTTGTACAAAAATAAATCTTTGGGCCTCTTGAGAGAGTGTAAGACCCACCCCCTTGTACAGAAAACCTTTTTGGGCCTCAGTCACTTGTATAAGTCCCTGTACAAAACAACAGTGCAATCACTGATAAAACCATGGGCCTCTCCTTGAGCTGTAAGCCCCAAACAATCTTTTCAAAGCACTTTCTCCTTTGATTTTGAATATAATATTGTTATCAAAGCTTTCTTTGTTGAACAAACTAACCAAACAGCATGGAAGCTCTACAACCGAGTAAGTGTTTACTCGCTTTCTTTACCCGCTTTCATATATATATATATATATATATATATATATAACTGTATTGTGGGGCTGCTCACTGTAAGTCTTATTTCACAAACTTTTATATACTTGTCAAATATCCACTGTGTAATAATAGTATCGTTATTTAGAGTTTTCCCCGACAACTACGTCTAGCACTAGGTAAAGCCCTATTGGTCACTCTTAAATACAAACAAAACTAGATCCCCATAGGATTACCAGACACAGTCTTCCCTCCTCTTGGGGTTAAACAATATGGAGACGTGAAAGGCAGCATTCTCTGTGAACCCTTTCTCAGACTGTCACCCTTAGAAATCGTCAAAGAAACTCTACTCCCCAGAGATGATCTTTTCTCTGTGAATGGCATCTCTTGAGTTTCTTCCAAATTCTAGGACTTTCCTGGCTTGATCTATTCTCGGTGAATGGCTTGTCTTGAACTTCTCGGGGTTTGGGGACCCACAGGCTTCTTAAAAGCATCCCCGCCTCCTCTTGGGCGTTGTACAAGGAACCTTCGGCTTCTTAAAAGCTCTCATGCTTTCTCTTGGGCTTAGTATAAGGACCCAGAGACCTCTACAGGTATAGGAACAGAACCTAGTCATCAATTTGCTAAAGCTGTCTTTCTGAGTCAAGTGTCAGACCAGTTAATGGATTGACCTTCATCCCTTAATATACCAGCCTTCTCTTGGGCATCATACAAAGATCATTCACTACTTGAGAATCGATTTCTCAAAACACCTGTAGACTTGGACAGTCTCCATACCTTTTGGGATTTCCCATTTCCTTAAAGAACAGGAAATAATCCCGATCCTCCGATCAATCCCTGAGCACAACATTACCCATATAAGAACTGATTTTCTCTTTATCCAACATAGTGGACCTGTCACTAAACTGAAACAGTCACCAGCACAATAGCCTCCTCTTGGGCTTTGTACAATGATTCTCCCTAGTGGAGCTAACCTTTTCAGACTCTCTCGTTGAGTCACTTCACCTTCAGCCTCCATCTCGGGCTTCGTACGAGGTACAAAGACTCTCTTATTGAGTCAAACACTTTCAGCCTCCATCTCGGGCTTTGTACGAGATACAAAAACACTCTCTTGTTAAGTATAAAAGACTCTCATGTTGAGCCAAAACCTTTGAGCCTCTGTCTTGGGCTTCGTACAAGATACATATAAAAGCACTCTCTTGTTGAGTCAGTCACTTGTTAGCACTCTCTTGTTGAGTCAACCCTTTTAGCCTCTCTCTCGGGCTTCGTACGAGACACATAAAAACACCCTCTTGTTGGGTCAGTAGCCTCCTCTTAGGCTTTGTATAAGGAAACCCCGGTTGAGCCAATCAACCTTTTAGCATCAAAAGTTGTGCCTCGTTCACAGGATACAAACATCAATAACTCCTTTTCCCCATCTAATTGTTGTAAGCAGCAAGCCTCTGGATTATTTACATCCACACCACTGTCCCTCTTTTAGCATGAGAAATTCCTAAGGAAAGATGGCATTGCTCTAAACTGAGTTAAAGTCTTCTCCTTCAGGTTAAAAATCCCCTATAAAGGAAATTATGGCATTGTTGGATTCACATATCCCAGTTAAAGTAATTCTCCTTTATAACCAGTCACCCAACAGTTGTGACAAACAGACCAAATATCCCTCTCCCCTTTAGAGATGACAAATTCTCTCTAAAGTCAAACCCCTTTAGCTTCACATCTTGGGCTTCGAACAAGATACAAATAGCCCCTTCAGCTTCACATCTTGGGCTTTGAACAAGATACAAACCACATTTAGCTTCACATCTTGGGCTTTGAACAAGACACCAAAACAACCTTTTTCCTCCCATAGAATAGGAGGAACTACTATCGCTCTGATTTCCCTGTTTCGTTAAACGGGAATACGTAGGCATAAGATTGAAAAATCTTAGCGAGCACACTAATCAAAAAACCCAAAATCCCGTAACTTCACACATCAATCGAAAAGCATCAGTCCTAACATCCTCACAAATAGTCCCGTCATTTCATTCTTAACAAAATAAGCAGAGAGAGGCCCACAATTTAAACCGCATCTGTAAACCAACAGTCATCTGTTTAAACTCAGTATGCAAGCAGGGTTAATTGGAGACATCTATTTCCCTTCCTTCATCAGCTTCAATAGGATAAAAAATGAATCGACCTGTAGTACCCCAGAGCGACAGTGCTTAAGAACCACGTCCAAAATCGCTCGCTACACTCAAGGAGAGGCCTAGATGATTTGTTTGAAAATGGCGATCGTGCCGAGGTTTTCTTTTAACGCACAGGGACTTATACAATATCTGAGGCCCAAAAAGGTTTTGGTTAAAAGGGGATTGGGTCTTACACTCTATTAGAGGCCCCAAAGAATTATTTTTGTACAAGTGATTGGGCTTACAACTCAAGGAGAGGCCCAAATGATTTTTATTTTAAACTGGCGATCGCGCCGAGATTTTTGAAAACACTGTGGGTCTTATACAATGACTGATGCCCAAAATGGTTTTTTTCAAAAGGATTAGGTCTTACACTCTATTAGAGTCCCATGGAATAAGATGGGTCTTATAGCTCAAGGAGAGGCCCAAATGATTTTTTTGTTAAAAAGGCGACGATCGCGCCGAACTTTTTGATGGTATCGGGACTTATACAATACACTGAGGCCCAAATTCTTTTGGTTTTTAAGAGGGGTTGGGTCTTACACTCTATTAGAGGCCCATAAGTGTTTGAAAATGATTTGTTTAGGGTGATTAAAATCAAAACCCTAAATTAATTTCAAAATGTATTTTAATTAAATAAGAATTTAATTAAAATTATCAAAATTATCAAACATGTTGTGAAAAACAAGTCGTGAACTTGGATTAATGTTTGAAAAATCATTTTTATATCTACAAAATGATTAGAAACCAATTAAATTTGGAAAATCAAGGAGGAAAAAATAATTTAAATGTTAAAAAACAAATAAAAGATTAATTCTTTGCAAAAATATCAAGTATATGAAATAATTAATATTTTTTGGATTTTTTGGTAAAATAAAATATTTTAGTATTTTTATGAATTATTAAAAAAAGGATCAACTCAAAATCATTAAAATTCAGAGAGAAATTAATTTTTGAATCAATTAAATAAAATCACAAAATTCAAATATTTGAATTTTCAAAAAGGGCGCCAAGAACATGGCAAGAACACGCGCCACCCTCTGTTTCTGCAGATTTGCATTTTCTATCCAATCCCACTGAATACTTGATGATATCATGCAATCTACATATCAATCTACTCGTTTTCACCTCACGATCATGTTTATGGGCTTTAATTTCATTCATTTTAAGCATGGAGTAAGAAATCAAAGAGAAACCTCAAGAACCCTAAAATTTGCATGAAGGCTCAGAAATTCCACACACGATTCAAACAAAGCAATTGATTGAGGGTAAACACTCTATGCATGACTATGAACATATGGCCAAATTATTGTGCAGCAAAATATGCATGGATCATAGAGTTAGAAGAGCTCATGCTTACCTCTTGCAGCTGGTGATCGTGTTTTGTGTTAGAGGTGTTGCAAGCTGGTTCCAATGATTTGCACAGCTTCCTTAGGTGCCAAGTGATGTGTCTGAATGCTTGGAGTGGTTTGAAACAAGCTGAAACTTGAGATGGTACCTCAACTGCACCTCTGTCAAGAACTTGAGTAGTTGGCAAGTGATTTTGTTATTTTGGTGTTACAGATGTTATGTGAGTGTTTGGATCACTTCTATATGATGTTTATGAGGTGTGTGTGTGTGATTGGTTTGGTTGGAATTGCTCTCAAACTCAAAACCCGATATTGACTTGCTTTGGAAGGAAAATTTGGAAGTGAGAAGGTGATTTTGAGGAAAGCATATGTTTGATGGCTTTGACGTACTTAAACTGATCACAAATGAGCTCTATTTATAGTAGAGCAGGTTTGTTTTGCAAGGAATAGGGAATGGCAACTGCTGTAGAAGTTTGGCAAATGTTGATCAATATGAATCCAAGTCTCCTCTAGCCATTGATTAGAGGTTAGAGCACAGGCTGCTAGTTCCCTAGTTCTTGGATAAGTCTTGACTAAATTCAGTTGGCAATGGCTCAGTCCATGCCACCTTGGTGTATCCATTAAATGCTCCAAACCAAAATTGGAGTTTTGTCCCTCTTTTAGGCATTTCTAGGTTTGGCATGCTACTTTTGGTTCCAAGGACTTGGGAGGCTGATGGATCAGTGTTTGTCCTTCCTTAGTCTCCTCCTGAGGTGTTCAGATGGATAGACTTGTTTGTCATTTGCACAAATTGCCCAAATTGAGCAAAATGCACAAATCTGCCTTGTTATGACAGTTCCAGCAAGGCATATTGCCACTGTCATAACTCTTAGCTCAGGTTGAGTTTGATGGGGTTCTTGGCCATTTTGGAAAGCTCTCATATGATACAACATATGTGTGATCATAGTTTATTTTGATACTTTTTGGATACAAGTGAAAAATGCCCCTACATTTTGGAAAAAGTGAAACAGATTCCGACTTAGTGAAAATTTCACTAAGTGTTGGAAAAAGGTGACATTTCATGATTTTGTGATTTTGATCAATCCATAACTCAAAATCCATGAAGAATTGGAGTGAGGTGTATTTGACACTTTTAAAGTATGCCATGAGAGCTACAAATCCATCTTTGGATCAGCCCAAATGGTTGCTTGGATCTCAAGTTATGATCCTTGGAAGTTGGTACCCTAGCCACTTTGTTCCATAACTTAGAAAATTTCTAAGTTTTTTATGGTTACCCCTTTTTCAAGTTATCCCACTTTTCTTGATTTTTCTTGATGAATGATGATCCCAATCACACATTAACATCGTTTTAGGGCCAAAGAACCATAATTGTGAAAAATCTCAAAAAGTCAAAGTTGACTTTTGTGCACAGTTGACTTTTTGTCGGACGAATTCCAAACGGTGCGATCCTTTATGAAATCAAGTACTTGACCTAAATCAAACTTGATGGACATGTTCCATGGGTGTTATAGGGTGTATATAATCATGTCCCAAGGTTTGGGAGCATGCCTGGGTCAAAAGTCAAAGGTACAGTTGACTTTTCCCGCAAAACTCTAATTGGGGTTCCGATGAACTTGAAACTTATTGATTAAGCTTCCTGGATCAATCCATTGTTGCAAATGGATCAATGTAGTGTATTAGGGACCCTCAAATCCTCTCTTGAGGTCTTGGATCATGTTTTGTCCCAAAAGTCATCTTAGGGGTGAATTAGGTCAAGAAACCCTAATTCCTGATTTTTTTATGAATGCCTCCCCTGAGGCTGAATTGACTTGATGGTTGGGTTTATGATGTACCTTGGAGCATCTTAGGTTGTGCTTTAAAGAACTGGCTCATGCCCAGAGGAAAATTTCCAACTGGAGGCTTTGGTCGACCAAAACCCTAATTTGGTGACACTGGCGATCTTGAGGCTTAATCCACTTGGAATGCTGCAACTTTGTGCCTGATTCTTGATGTGGGAGTCCTCTTGATCCTTTACAGGTGTTTAAGAGGTTAGAAAAGTTGAAGATCATGTCATTTCTTGATTGATCCTTTGTCTAGAGCTCTGAGAGAGCTTGAAACCCTAAGTCTGATTGCATTGAGTGCTCAATAACCCTTGAGGAGATTGATGAGGCACAAAGGTACATCTATATTGTGCTGATGATTTGCACAATGATGGGAAATCTTAGTGGTCAAAATTCGGGGTATGACAGATTCCCCTATTTAATCTTCTTGGACCCGAAGGTTTGAATGGCGAGGGTATTCGGGCATTCGGGGTGCAAGAGGATTAAATATCGGAATACCCGAAATTTTGATGGTGGTTATGAACGGCAACTTGCCCATCCATCTTCCTTTGCTAAGCAATGATGCTTATAAAAGGGTGAACTTCCCCTCGATCCTGGTTTCCTACCAAGGAACTGGTCTCAGTTGCTGAAATAAACTTCCCCTCGATCCTGGTTTCCTACCAAGGAACTGGTCTCAGTCACTGGAATAAACTTCCCCTCGATCCTGGTTTCCTACCAAGGAACTGGTCTCAGTTTATTTTGTAAACTTCCCCTCGATCCTGGTTTCCTACCAAGGAACTGGTCTCAGTTTCTTTTGTCAATAAACTTTCTTGTCAAGGGACGCTGTTTGTAGCGATTTTCCTCAAACTTCTCGCCGAATTTTCCTAGGGAGATGCCATTTGATGGGAAAAAGTTTTGGTGTCAGACTTGCTGGGGAAACCCATTCGTCTGAGCTGTAGAGGTGCACAAACTTCTTTGTTGGAGACGCCATTTGTTGACTCTACTGGGGAAAAACGAGTCTCTTGAAAGACTGTTTTCTGCTTGGGGGTATTACATTATACTTTTCTCAGAATCTTCTCTGAGAAATGCCATATGATGTGATCCAATTTTGAGGTGCTGATGACCTTTTCGTCAGCGAATTTTTCAGAGAAAAATCGCTGCATTGTCGAAGCTTTGATTAAGAGGCTTTCTCTGGGGATTTTCCTTAATCCGGGAAAGCGAAGATATCATCTCCGATGGCGAAGAGTGACGTTGGCTGAAGGTTCTCTGGCTTTTCAGAGGTTCAAGTTATCAAAGTGGCCAAGGGACCATCTCCAATCCAGAAATAAACTGGAGGAGAGATTGTTCAGACGCCCCCTTTCCCGACGAGGAAAGAACTTACGACTCGATTGAGAAGACGCTTATCACCAGGGAACAAGACCGACTAGAGTGATAGTGATGCAATATGAATATGAATGCAAATCATTAATGCATGATGTATGTATGTATATGCTGATAAAACTGACGCGACATACAGACTCATGGATGAACACGACTGGATACTCGGCCACAGCGGGAGATAAAAACTATCACGGGTTCACGATAGCAATTATGCCTTGCTTAGGAGAGATAGTCCCTGTTGAGAGCTAACCGTTGGTCGGGCTTAGGAGGTAAGAACTCTATCGGGGGGTCGGATGGAACCCGGTCTCTGACACAGTTGATCCTTCATTCAGGTGCACTGGTTTAGAAGGAGTACTTTGAAGTTCGATTACTTCTGGAGAAGCGATCGATGTTCTTTCGATGTTCGACAGTCAAAAGAAATTTCCATCTTTATTTTGAAAGCAGAAAAAATTTTAACAAGTAAATTCATTTTTGTTTTATTTCAAGAATCGTTGATCATGTTAAAATGTTGTTCTGTAATGCTAAAACAAATAAGAATTGCAAACAAAAGCACTAGGGCTCAAATTTTATTGATAGGATGGAAATCAGCCAAGCACGTGATTCCATAGAATATTTACAAAGTTAAAAAATGGTAATTTAAGGGAAAAGGGCTACATTGAAACATAAAGACCACTATCCTTTTACCAACTTTGAATTCTGGACATCCTGAGCTTCTGTCGAAGATGACCGTGACTGGAGTTTTCTTGATGGATGGCATTACTGCTGCTGGGGACTTTCACCCTGATCAGACGTAGTTACTTGCCACTAATCCTTAACTTTTTCCTGGATTGTACTTTGAGATTTCCAATCCACCGGGATGATTTTTTTATTATCTCTCTAATTTTTGCCTGGACCGCCCTTCCGGGTTTTCAATCCACCGAGACGTTTTTTTTTATTATTTAGGCGAAGTATTTCTTGACTACGTCAACATTTGTGGGGTAGGAAAATTCCTCACCATCCATGGTTGCGAGTCTCAGGGCACCGCCTGAGAAAGCTTTCTTGACCACATAGGGGCCGTCATAGTTCGGAGTTCATTTACCCCGAGAATCTGTGAGAAATGATTGTATCTTTTTTAGCACACGGTCTCCTTTTCTGAAGACGCGAGGTCGGACCTTTTTGTCAAATGCCTTCTTCATTCTCTGTTGATACAACTGACCGTGGCATAAAGCTGTTATTCGCTTCTCTTCGATCAGATTCAGTTCATCATGTCAGCTTTGACATCATTCAACTTCTGTTAGCTTAGCTTCCATCAATACCCGGATTGATGGGATCTCTACTTCTATGGGGATCACTGCCTCCATACCATACACTAGAGAGAAAGGGGTTGCCTCTGTTGAAGTGCGGACAGATGTGCGATAACCGTGAAGAGCAAAGGGTAGCATCTCGTGCCAGTCTTTGTAGGTTACAACCATCTTTTGAACAATCTTCTTGATGTTTTTGTTAGCCACTTCTACCGTTTCGTTCATCTTAGATCAGTAGGTAGATGAGTTATGGTGTTGATCTTGAACTCAGCGCACAACTCCTTCATCATCTTGTTGTTCAAGTTAGATCCATTATCAGTAATGATCTGGCTTGGAACACCATAACAGCAGATGATATTATTTTTTATAAATCGGACCACCACTTGTCGGGTTACATTGGCGTATGACACTGCTTCGACCCACTTGGTGAAGTAGTCAATGGCGACCAGGATGAACCGATGTCCGTTCGAAGCCTTTGGTTCGATCATGCCAATCATGTCGATTCACCATATGGAAAAAGGCCACGGGGAAGAGAAAACTTTGAGATGTGTTGGCGGTACATGGATTTTGTCTGAGTATATCTGACACTTGTGACACTTCCTCATGTACTTGTAGCAATCGGATTCCATTGTCAACCAATAATATCCTGCCCTCAGAATTTTTCTCGTCATTGTGTGTCTATTGGCATGGGTGCCAAAGGTTCCTTCGTGAATTTCTTTTATCAGCATGTTTGCTTCCGGTCTGTCTACGCATCAGAGCAAGACCATGTCAAAGTTCCACTTATAGAGTGTATCACCGCTCAGAAAGAAGCTGCCTGCTAGCCTTCTGAGAGTCTTTCTATCTTTTCTGGATGCCCCATGTGGGTACTCTTGTTTCTGAAGGAAGCACTTGATATCGTGATACCAAGGTTTGTCGTCTATGACTGCTTCAATCGTGAAGATGTAAGTGGGCATTTCAAGGCGTATTATGTCAATCTTAGGTAAGTCGTTCCATGAACCTACACTAATCATGGAAGAGAGGGTGGCTAATGCATCAGCCATGTGATTCTCTTCACGAGGGATATGATGAAACTCGATTCTGTTGAAGAAGGGTAACAACCTTCTCGTGTAATCTTTGTAAGGAATCAATCTTGATTGGTATGTGTTCCAATCTCCTTTGATCTGATTGATAACTAGGGCTGAGTCACTGTACATGTCCAAGTTCTTGATCCTTAAGTCGATCACTTCTTCGAGACCCATGATACAAGGTTCGTATTCGGCCTCGTTGTTTGTGCACTTGAACGTAAGTCTAGCGGTGAAAGGAATGTGGGTACCCTGAGGTGTTATGATGATTGCCCTAATTTCGTTTCCATAATGATTAATAGCTCCATCAAAGATTAGTCCCCATTGGGAACCTGGTTATGGCCCTTCACTGGGTAGCGGTTCGTCGCAGTCTTTCATTTTCAAGTACATGACATCTTCGTCTGGGAAGTCAAATGCGACTGATTCCTGATTGTCAATCGGTTGATGAGCCAAATGATCGGCTAAAATACTTCCTTTGATGGCTTTCTCAGCATGGTACTCGATGTCGTATTCTGATAACAACATCTGCCAACGGGCTATCCTTCCCGTGAGATTAGGCTTTTCAAAGATGTACTTGATTGGATCCATTTCAGAGATTAACCAAGTAGTGTGACGAATCATATACTGGCGAAGACGTTTGGCTGCCCAAGCCAGGCACAACAAGTTTTCTCAAGCTTAGTGTACCGAGTCTCACAGTCGGTGAACTTATTGCTCAAATAATAAATGGCAGACTCTTTCCTTTTTGTTTCGTCTTGTTGGCCAAGTACACAACCCATTGAATCTTCCAAGACTGGTAAGTAGATGATCAGTGGTCTTCCTTCCACTAGAGGTGATAGAATCGGTGGGTTCAATAGGTATTCCTTGATACTACGAAGGCGGTTTAGCAATCTTCTGTCCATACGCAGTCCTGATTCTATTTTAGTAGTTTGAAGATCGGCGCGCATGTCGCGGTCATGAGGAATATGAATCTGGAAATGTAGTTCAAACATCCTAGGAATCCCCTGACTTGTTTTTCAGTCTTTGGAGAAGGCATTTCTTGAATGGCCTTGACCTTGTCAGGATCAACCTCAATTTCTTTCTGACTGACGATGAACCCTAAGAGTTTCCCTGAACGGACACCGAATGTGCATTTGTTGGGATTCAAGCAGAGTTTGTACTATCTCAGCCGCTCGAATAGCTTTGACAAGTGGGTCACATGCTCCTCCTCTGTCTTAGATTTTGCAATCATGTCATCGACATATACCTCTATTTCTTTGTGTATCATGTCGTGGAACAGAGTAGTCATGGCCCTTTGATAGGTTACCCCGGCGTTATTTAAACCGAACGACATTACCTTGTAACAAAAAGTACCCCATGGGGTGATGAACGAAGTTTTTTCCATGTCTTTCGGCGCCATTTTGATTTGATTATAGCCCGAGAATCCATCCATGAAGGAGAAGACTTTGAACTTTGTTGTACTGTCTACCAGCATGTCTATGTGTGGTAAGGGAAAGTTATCCTTTGGGCTGGCTTTGTTCAGATCCCTGTAATCCACACACATTCTGACCTTTCCGTCCTTTTTCGGAACTGGTACGATGTTGGCTAACCATTGAGGATATTCTGATGTGGCGAGAAAACCTGCGTCAATCTGTTTATGTACTTCCTCTTTGATTTTGATGGCCATGTCCAGATGAGTCTGTCTCAACCTCTGTTTTACTGGTGGATATTCTGATCTCAACGGTAGATGATGTTCCACGATGCTGGTATCTAACCCTGGCATATCCTGACAGGACCAAGCGAATACATCGGGAAACTCTTTGAGAAGCTTTGTCAAACTTTCTTTGACAGTTGAACTGAGCAGTGCCCCAATCCTGACTTCTTTTCTCTCTTCCTCTGAACCCAAGTTGACCATTTCCAACGGCTCTTTGTGAGGTTTAATGGACCTTTCCTCTTGTATGAGTAATCGGGAGATCTCCTCTGGAATTTTGTCGTCATCTTCTTCAGTCCCAAATACCGGGAATTCAAAGTCAGGAGAAGGCATCGGATCGTACGTTTAAATGGGGTTTAAAATAAGCAATCTGCATGATGTGATGATTTGTGTTTAGAAGAGATAGAGAAAATGCAAGAGTGTGTGCAGTGTATTTTTTTTACTGCTTATTTTTATTATTTGAATTGTTTTTTAGGATTACCATTTTCTGAAAAAACGAAAAGAGAAAACAACAATTAACGCAGAAATTACAGAACGACGTTATTTATTTATGATCTTGTCGATTCTTGAAACTACAACCCTATAAAACAAAACTTTGTCGCTTTGGGCGAAGCGAAGAGGGATATTTACAGAAAGTGAGCCCTATCAAAACATCCATTTCACCTGGACAGGGTGAAAGGTTAAGATAAAGACGACAATTACTTTGACTTATGAACGATCTTCGGAACATCGACTGCAACCCATTGGCGGCGAACTCCTCGGTGAATCACAAAGTCTGGTACTTTCCCTGATTTGTCTTCAGAAATAACGCTGATTTCTGGTGGAGCAGGATCATTGGAATCTGTCTCCCAAGAAGAGTTGTCATAGGAGGATTCCTCAGTTGTATTTTGCATAGTATTTGTGCTCTCAGGCAAATCTCCCCATCCAATTGGCCGGATGTCTTCAAGCCTGATACGAGAGCTTTCAGGAGCAGTGTACTTGACCATGAAGTTGAATTTTCCACTTGGTTGTCCTAAGGTGTCCCACACTTCTTTGGAACTGGAGGAGTCATCCCTTTCGATGACGTTGACCTTGGGAAAAGCATAGTTAATGAATTCTAGTCCTGCAAATTTTGCAAATTCATCGTCGTGCTGGATATTTTCTGAATGACCTGAGTGTTGATCCTATGACATGGTGGGGACGCAGGTATTCTTCTCAATGATGCTCAGCTGATTTTCATTGTTCGGCTGGTTTTCTTGTCCCAAGTCTCCTAGGTACGGCTGCCAGATAGGCAGGTCATCCATTGGGCCATAATAGTCGTGGCCAAAGTTGTATTTCATCGGAGTGTCTTTCTCTAATGAATTTGGCGGAGCACAGCATCCATCCGGATCACAATCTCCGTATATCATTTTGAAGTCTGACCTTGGTATAAATCTCGGACTCTGTACGGGATAGAAAAATGGCATTGGCACCTCTTCCTGAGACATATAAATGCCCTCGTTAAGATAGGACTTCCATTCTTCATCTGTATCAGAGGAATCTCCCTCGTTGATGGTATGTACTTCTTGAGACACTGGGTGAAGGAAACCTCCACTGTGGAAGAAGTTCTGAATGGGATGAAGACTTTCATCATTAGCAGCAGTCTGGATACAAGTTGAAGAAAAACCAAGACCCTTCTTTGTTTTATTATCAGTATGAATAACAAGCTGTCCCCATCCTTTGGCGTTGTTGCTCTCGATTGTTTTGAGAGCATCCTTGTATGAGGAAATCGATGTTCCTTTTTCTGATTGATTCTTATTGCTCACCAAAAGCGCTTGGAACTGAGTTCCAATAACCTCATCGTGTTCTACACAAGTGCACAATGAAAGGTTACTCACGATCAAGGCTTGTTCTCCACAGACCGTGACGAGATGGTCATTCTTGACGAACTTCAGCTTCTGGTGAACTGTCGAAGTGACTGCCCCAGCCTGGTGAATCCAAGGTCTTCCTAATAAGCAACTGTATGTTCCCCAGATGTCCATGACCTGGAAAGTGACTAGGAAAGTGTGAGGACTGATAGTTATGGGAATGTCGACTTCGCCGATAACTGTTTTTCTGGACCCGTCAAATGCTTTGACGACGACCTCACTGCCTCTCATCAGAGATCTTTTGAATGATAGTCGCATTAGAGTGGACTTCGACATGATTTTGAGAGCCGATCCAGTGTCTACCAGTACGCTGGCTAAAGCATCATCCTGGCAGTTGACTATGATATTGAGCGCCATGTTGTGGCTTGGGCCCTCTTCTGGCAAATCCTCATCACTAAACCCCAAGTTATTGCAGGAAGTGGTGTTAGAGACGATGCTATCGAATTGTCGTATTGACACATCCTGTTCCACAAAGGCCTATTCTAAGACTTTCTGTAGAGCCTCTATGTGTGCTTCGGAACTGAGCAAAAGAGATAACACAGAGATCTTTGAAGGAGTTTGTAACAATTGATCAACAATGTTGTATTCACTCCTTTGGATGAGCTTCAGCATCTCATCACCGTTTTTTGAAAGGTCGGGATTACTGGATTGACCGACTGGTGGATTGGGAGCTTATGTCTGAAGTTCCTTTTCTCTGTTAGGTTCCCCAACTCCTCTGTTGAAGATTCGACCACTCCGTGTTACTCGACTGATGTCTGCAATATTCACGACGGAGGGTAATGGATTTTCCTTTCCATTCTCAATCGTTGTTGCACCGTATTTGTAAGGGATAGCCTTAGTTGATTCATACGGTAGTGGTCCTGGTAGATAGATAACTACAAGAGCCTTCTGATTTTTCTGACTGTCGTAAGTAACTTCAATCAGTTCCTGGTTAGGAACTTTCGATTCGTCAAGTAAAGGGATGATGGTACAAACATCTTTGGTCCTCTCATGATCAGAGATTACGACAACGTCCCTGATTTGATCAGTGAAATAGTCTGGTGTCCAGTTGATTGACCCTGAACTTGGACGCGGTCGAATCTCTTTATGGTCCAACTGATTCTGAAGGGCTGCTCGCATGAGGTAACATCCTTGATTATTTTTAAAGAAGATATCACACTGGTGATAATTAAGAGGTGGCATATGGCTGTATCCACTCTGTCTGCGATGCATCTTAACCAGGTTGGCCCTCAATAAGAGTACATCGTGAATTTGATAGCTGTTATTGGACTCTCCTTCTATCAAATTTACGGCAGCTTTCTCGTGTTGAGGCAGCGGGTTCGTGAGAACATTTGGATTCGTATCCTTGAAGGATAAGACCCCACTCCTAACAAGCTTTTACACATCGAATTTGAAACTGAGACAGTTCTCTATGTTATACCCTGGTCCTCCTTGATGGTAAGGGCAAGTCTGATCCGCTTTGAACCAAAAAGGTGGATTTTCCGGTATTGTAAGAGGAGCCCTGGTTTGGACATGCCCCTTGACCAGTAATAGTGGAAACAATTTTGCGTACAACACTGGTATAGGGTCAAACCCTGGTGGTCGCGTTGTACGGTTGTTGTTATATGGAGGACGAGCCTGCTGAAGAGGCAGTTGTGTCCTTTGCTGATATTGTTGTTGAATCGGTTGGCTCTGACCAATCTGAGGTTGATACGTAGGAACAGGCGCGGGGTTGATAGCAGGAGTTACGGCTGCTACTCGTTGGTATCATCGCCTTTGCTTTCCGAGAGAGATATTCCCAATATCCTGCTCTTTTTTCTTAGGGATAGCACTACCGTATCGTTTTGTACTACTTGATGATCCAGCGTCTTTAACTAAACGTCCTTCTCGGACTGCTTCTTCAAGACGAACTCCCATGCCCACCATCTCGGTGAAGTTACTGGGCACACTGGCGACCATTCTATCGTAGTAAAATGAGCTTAAGGTCTTTAAGAAGATCTTCGTCATCTCTTTTTCCTAAAGAGGTGGACAAATCTGGGCGGCAATTTCACGCCATCTCTGAGCATACTCCTTAAAGGTTTCCTTGTACTTTTGTGACATCGATCTGAGTTGATCTCTGTCTGGTGCCATGTCCAGGTTATACTTATACTGTTGAACGAAGGCAGTGCCAAGATCTCTAAAAGTGTCGATCTTAGTGCGGTTTAAAACCATGTACCATTTTAATGTGGCACCAGTTAAACTATCCTGAAAATAGTGGATTAGTAGCTCCTGGTTCTTTGTCTGAGCTGACATTCGCCGAGCGTACATCACCAGATGGCTCTGAGGGCAAGAGTTACCCTTGTACTTTTCGAAATTGGGTACCTGGAACTTGTGCAGAACTTTCACATTGGGGACCAAACAAAGGTATGTGGCATCCTTTCCAAATAAATCCTGACCACAAATGGCTTGCAGTTTCTTCTGCATTTCCAGGAATTGTTTCTGGAACTCATTCATTCTGTCGAACATACTTTTGTTTCCACCAAATGGTATCTGTGGAGTCTGTCCTTCTGGGATAGTGTGTACCACGGGTGGTGGTATAGTCATTACGGCTGAGACTCTTGGTGCTTCTCGAAGTTTGTAACCTTCAGGAGTTGCTGTCATGCCCCTGGCATCTTCGCTTTCCCGAAGTTTGTAACCTTCAGGCCCAGTGGCTCCTGCTGTAGTTTCCGGATCTTCCGTGATTGGCGAAATATATCCTTCTGGGATATAGTTGAGTGGCATGCCCCAGGGACGATCTTTCGGCATGTTATACCTAGGATCATACTTCTCCACTATGGGCGTTGATGTGATCTCTGAGATCATAGTCCTTTGCATCTGAGCTTCTGCCAGAGCTTGCATGTCATTATGAAGCTTTCTCAGATCTTCTTTCAGAGCGTCGAGTTCTTCTCTCAACTCCCTGTTCTCTTCCTCGAGATTCTCCATTTTCTTTTGACGATTGGCCCGAGTATTGTACGAATAAGACAACTTGACTCTAGAATAGAGACACAAATGTGAGATTCGTAGGGAAGAAGAATGTGTTATGTGAGAATGATGAATGATATGCAATGATTATATTAGCTATTTTTTGTTTAATCAAAATAAATTTTGACAATAGGATTGCAAATATCAAACAGTGGGGAAACCCCATTTTATTGAATTCAAAGGATTGCAGAAATGGAAATACAGTAATTTACATAGAGCTGCGAAAGGAAATCTAAACTTATGGGTCCCGAGTCCTCTCTGAAGCAAGCTCAGGTGCGGGTTCTGGTACTTTCCTTTTCTTTGACCGGGGCTCTTCGGTCGTTGTCGGGTTGTCATTCCTTTGCCAAGTGAAAGGAGCGAGCAAATTCCTTTGGTCATCCTGATTTTCTATAGCGTGTTGCTCTAAAATCTCAATCAAAGCATCTTTTTCTTTTAATAGTTGTTGTATTTTCTTGCACTCCATATTGAGAATACGATACTTGTTCCTCCAATACCTCTTCTCCTGCTGAACTTTGTTGAGAGTAACCTGGAGTTTTTCCGTTTCAGACATAAAGTAAAGGACAAGGTCCCTTGACGGAAGAACTTCCTAACGAGGGTAAGGCATCCTCAGCTTGAGAGCTCTAGTTTGTACCTAGTGGAGATAAGGCTCCACCGAGACACAGTCTGGTTTTCCTAGAGACTATCTTCCTTTCCTATGAACATGTTTCCAGGCATGCACTATTTCTGTCTTTAGTGCTCTGTCATTTTCTCCTTCCTTGAAGAAAAGACCTTTCAGATGAGCATTTCGCGGGATATGCCTCATCGGGTATCCAAATTGACGACGAACTAAAACTGGATGATAATTGATTCCTCCATTAGTTCCTATGAGGGGTACATTTGGGAAATTTCCCCAACGGTCAATGATTTTGATCCCGTCATAAATTCAATTGTACCAATCGATGTCAGATTTGGTAAGAGACATGATTCTCTGTGACCAACGCAAAGAACTCTTTGGATACCAAAATACAGCAGACTTGGGCAAATGGGAAATGAACCATTTGTACAGCAGGGGTACACAGCACGTGATTATTTCTTCGTTGTACAAATTCCTTAAGTGTACAGAATGATAAGCATCGGCGAGCAAAGTCGGTACAGGGTTTCCAATCAGAAAAATCTTAATGGTGTTGATATCTACAAAGTTATCGATGTTGGGAAACAAAAATAACCCGTAGGTAAGCAAAATAAAGATGCTCTCGAAAGAGGCCACGTTCCCTATACTAGCAAAGTATAGAGCTTTCTTTGTCAAGAACTGGGCTGGCAAACCCTGGATTCCACCCTTAGTGGTCATGTGAGTCCTGACCTCTGACTCATCCAAATATATTGCTCTTGCAATGGTCTGATCCTTTGGAATTTCTTCCAGTCCAGAAAAGGGAGCTTGATCAGTGATATGTAAATCAGTCAGGTGAGAGTACTCCTCTAGTGTTGGTGCTAGTTGATAATCCAGGAACGTGAAACAGTGATAGACCGGATCGTAAAACTGAATTAGTGTAGACAGGATTCCTTCAATTACATGGACCCTTAACAGAGACAGCAGTCCTCCATACTTGGCTCTGAAAGCCTCAGGGTTGGTTATCATCCTTGCCAACCCTCTTAAATCCTCTAATTTTAGAACCTTGAAAGTGTACTTATGAGTTTTCCTTCTACCGAAATCCATTAGCGCAATCTCTTTATCTGACACTTGCATTCATAGTCTTAGTTTAATTTGAAAAAGAGAGACTTGAAGAGAAGATTTTTCTTTGTTTTAAGTTTTTTATGAAATGAATGCATGAATGCAGCACACAAAAACATAGAAAAAACATGGGGTCAAAGGGTCGGTGTCATGAAGTCAAGGCTCTACCCATCCCCAAAGGTTTATACTAGTGATTTTTTATACCTGTCCACAAAATCATTGACCCCTCTTGGGATAACAACAGCAAGCAGATCGCCAGCGAGCTGATGCATCTTAGAGTGATCTCAGATGAGGGTAGTATCGCGTGACAACTATTTCCGATAGCTTCCGCACTACAAAATGGTTTCAGTCTACTAAAAACCTCAGCTTCTCAAATCGACCACACTACTTTCAACAACCGAAGTCGTATAGGCAATGTATCTGCAAAGGGAGTCTCCACTGAGTTTGATGGTCGATCGGGGACTCTTAACTGGGATTCACTCCCCGTAAGATTACCCGTATATGCTATCACATATCTTAGGTGTATACTCAATCTTTCCACATGCGGCATCACACGTATTCCTATTAGCAGAAAAATAAACACAGATATCAATTAGGAAAAGCAGTATATATATTTGTCTTAATCATCCTAGACTTCTAGTCTTATGATCCTATACAGACAATGACTCCCCAGCAGAGTCGCCATTTCTGAGAACTTAAGGTTTTCTACCTAAGAGATGGGAAGAGAACAAGATCTCGACGTCCTCAATGAAGTCGCCATTTTTCCGTAGCGCGGATTTTTGCGTGGTTAGGAAGCACAATCGTTTTGGGGTACTACAGTTCGATTCATTTTTTATCCTATTGAAGCTGATTAAGGAAGGGAAATAGATGTCTCCAATTAACCAGCTTGCAAACTGAGTTTAAACAGATGATTGTTGGTTTACAGGTGCTATTAAGATTGTGGGTCTCTCTTAGGTTATTTTGTTAAGAAAAAAACAGTGTTTAGGCTAATGATAAGATGTTGGGTCGGGTGCTTTTCGATTGATGTCTGAAGGTACGGGATTTTGGGTTTTTGATTAGTATGCTCGCTATGATTGTGCAATCTTATGCCTAAGTATTCCCGAAACACGGAAATTAGAGCGATCATAGTTCCTCCTATTCTACGGGAGGAAAAAGGTTGTTTTGGTGTCTTGTTCAAAGCCCGAGACATGAAGCTAAAGGTGGTTTGTATCTTGTTCAAAGCCCAAGATGTGAAGCTGAAAGATTGTTTGTATCTTGTTCAAAGCCCAAGATGTGAAGCTGAAAGGTTTGATCGAGAGAGAATTTGTTATCTCTAAAGAGGGATTGTTGATGTTTGTATGCTGTGAGCAAGGCACAACTTTGATGCTAAAAGGTTGATCGATTCAAACGGAGTTTTCTTTATACAAAGCCTAAGAGGAGGCTGGAAGTTTTTCCGGGGAAAATGTTCTTTCTGTCTTGTACAACGCCCAAGACTGAGGCTAAAAGGGATTTTGACTCCTTTGGGGAGAACGTATCTTGTATTAAGCCCAAGATGGAGGCTGGAATGGTTTAACTCAACAAGAGAGTGCTTTTATCTGTCCTGTATAAAGCTCAAGACGGAGGCTAAAAAGGTCGACTCAACAAGAGAGTCCGAAGGTTGATTTGACTCAACGAGAGAGTCCTTTATACTCAACAAGAGGGTGTTTTTCCATGTGTCTTGTATGAAGCCCAAGACGGAGGCTAAAAGTTGAGGACTCAATGAGAGTCTTTTATACTCAACAAGAGAGTGATTTGATGTCTCGTACGGAGCCCGAGATTGATGCTAAAAGGAGGTTGACTCAAAAAGAGAGTCTTTTATACTCAATAAGAGAGTGTTTTTATATGTCTTGTACAAAGCCCAAGACGGAGGCTAAAAAGGGATTTACTCAACAAGAGAGTCCTTTATACTCAACAAGAGAGTGTTTTTATATGTCTTGTACAAAGCCTAAAACAGAGGCTAAAAAGGTATTGACTCAACAAGAGAGTCATTTATACTCAACAAGAGAGTGATTTATATGTCTTGTATAAAGCCCAAGACGGAGGCTAAAAGGTGTTGACTCAACAAGAGAGTCTGAAAAGGTTAGCTCTGCTAGGGAGAGTCATTTGTACAAAGCCCAAGAGGAGGTTGACT
Organism: Lathyrus tuberosus; assembly: GCA_022829125.1. Classification (NCBI taxonomy): domain Eukaryota; kingdom Viridiplantae; phylum Streptophyta; class Magnoliopsida; order Fabales; family Fabaceae; genus Lathyrus; species Lathyrus tuberosus. The sequence goes on along the minus strand of JALAZF010000974.1, from coordinate 702,795 downwards.
TCGCTGAGAAAGGATCATTATACAAAGCCTAAGAGGAGGCTATCTTACTGCTTAGAATTATTGAGATCCTTAGGTAGGTCCAAGTATGGGGAACTCTCATGAGAAAGACTGGGTTTCTGCTGGAGATTAATCCAGAGTGATCAGTGTTTTTTGAAAGGAACTTGAGAATGTCTTTGAGACTTAAGAGGCTTAGACCGTCCAAATCTAGAGTTTTATCTTTTGTACAATGCCCAAGAGGAGGCACGGGCATTAAGGGATGAGTATCAACCCTAAAATGGCCGGAGTTTTGACGTTGGAAAGACTGCTCTAGCTAAGGATGACTAAGTTCTGTCTTATACCTTTAAGAGATCGTCAGGGTCCTTGTATTAAGCCCAAGAGAAGGCGTGAGAACTTCTAAGAAGCCGATGGGTCCTTGTACAACGCCCAAGAGGAGGCGGGCGCTTTTAGGAAGCCTGTGGGTCCCCAAACCACGAGAAGTTCAAGACATGCCATTCACAGGGAATAGATCAAGCCAGGAAAGTTCGAGAATTTGGAAGAAACTCAAGAGATGCCATTCACGAAGAAAAGATCATCTCTGGGGAGTTAGAGTCTCTTTGACAATTTCTAAGGGTGACAGTATGAGAAAGGGTTCGCCGAGAATGCTGCCTTTCACATTTCCATATTGTTTAACCCCAAGAGGAGGGAAGACTGTATCTGAAATCCTACGGGGGATCTAGTTTTGTTTGTATTTAAGAGTGACCAACAGGCTTTACCTAGTGCTAGACGTAGTTGCTGGGGAAAACTCTAAATAACTATACTAGTATTACACAGTGGATATTTGACAAGTATATAAAGAGGATGTGAAAGAAGACTTACAGTGAAGCAGCCCCACAATACACTTATATACATATGAAAGCAGTAAATGAAAGCGGATAAACACTTACCCGTTGTAGAGCTTTCATGCTGTTTGGTTTGTTGTTCAACAAAGAAATTAAAGAAAGTTTTGATGACAACATATATTTGAATTCAAAATCAAGGGAGAAAGCACTTTGAAAAGATTGTTAGGGCTTATAGCTCAAGGAGAGACCCAAGTTTTAACGATGATCGCACCGTTGTTTTGAAAACTGTACAGAGGGACTTATACAATGCGTGAGGCCCAAAAGGTTTTTATGTACAAGGGGATGGGGCTTATAGCTCAAGGAGGGGCCTAGATGATTTGTTTGAAAACGGCGATCGTGCCGAGGTTTTCTTTTAACGCACAGGAACTTATACAATATCTGAGGCCCAAAAAGGTTTTGGTTAAAAAGGGATTGGGTCTTACACTCTATTAGAGGCCCAAAGATTTATTTTTGTACAAGTGATAGGGCTTACAACTCAAGGAGAGGCCCAAATTATTTTTATTTTAAACTGGCGATCTCGCCGAGATTTTTGAAAACACTATGGGTCTTATACAATGACTGAGGCCCAAAATGGTTTTGTTTTCAAAAGGATTGGGTCTTACACTCTATTAGAGGCCCATGGAGTAAAGATGGGTCTTATAGCTCGAGGAGAGGCCCAAATGATTTTTTGTTCAAAAGGCGACGATCGCACCTAACTTTTTGGCGGTATCGGGACTTATACAATACACTGAGGCCCAAATTCTTTTGGTTTTTAAGAGGGGTTGGATCTTACACTCTATGGGGCTTACAGCTCAAGGAGAGGCCCATGAGTGTTTGAAAATGATTTGTTTAGGGTGATTAAAATCAAAACCCTAAATTAATTTCAAAATGTATTTTAATTAAATAAGAATTTAATTAAAATGATCAAAATTATCAAACATGTTGTGAAAAACAAGTTGTGATCTTGGATTAATGTTTGAAAAATCATGTTTATATCTACAAAATGATTGGAAACCAATTAAATTTGGAAAACCAATGCGAAAAAAATAATTTAAATGTTAAAAAACAAATAAAAGATTAATTCTTTGCAAAAATATCAAGTATATGAAATAATTAATATTTTTGGGACTTTTTTGGTAAAATAAAATATTTTAGCATTTTTGTGAATTATTAAAAAAAGAATCAACTCAAAATCATTAAAATTCAGAGAGAAATTAATTTTTGATTCAATTAAATAAAATCACAAAATTCAAATATTTGAATTTTCAAAAAGGGCGCCAAGTACATGGCAAGAACACGCGCCACCCTCTGTTTCTGCAGATTTGCATTTTCTATCCAATCTCACTAAATACTTGATGATATCATTCTACTCGTTTTCACCTCACGATCATGTCTATGGGCTTTAATTTCATTCATTTTAAGCATGGAGTATGAAATCAAAGAAAAACCTCAAGAACCCTAAAATTTGCATGAAGGCTCAGAAATTCCACACACGATTCAAACAAAGCAATTGATTGAGGGTAAACACTCTATGCATGACTATGAACATATGGCCAAATTATTGTGCAGTAAAATATGCATGGATCATAGAGTTAGAAGAGCTCATGCTTACCTCTTGCAGCTGGTGATCGTGTTTTGTGTTAGAGGTGTTGTAGCTGGTTCCAATGGTTTGCACAGCTTCCTTAGGTGCCAAGTGATGTGTCTGAATGCTTTGAGTGGTTTGAAATAAGCTGAAACTTGAGATGGTACCTCAACTGCACCTCTGTCAAGAACTTGAGCAGTTGGCAAGTGATTTTGTGATTTTGGTGTTACAGATGTTATGTGAGTGTTTGGATCACTTCTATATGATGTTTATGAGGTGTGTGTGTGTGTGATTGGTTTGGTTGGAATTGCTCTCAAACTCAAAACCCGATAGTGACTTGCTTTGGAAGGTAAATTTGGAAGTGAGAAGGTGATTTTGAGGAAAGCATCTGTTTGATGGCTTTGGCATACTCAAACTGATCATAAATGAGCTCTATTTATAGTAGAGCAAGTTTGCTTTGTAAGGAATAGGGAATGGCAATTGCTGCAGAAGTTTGGCAAATGTTGATCAATAGGAATCCAAGTCTCCTGACTAGAGGTTAGAGCATAGGCTGCTGGTTCCCTAGTTCTTGGATAAGTCTTGACTGAATTCAGTTGGCAATGGCTCAGTCCATGCCACCTTGGTGCATCCATTAAATGCTCCAAACCAAAATTAGAGTCTTGTACCTCTTTTAGGCATTTCTAGGTTTGGCATGCTACTTTTGGTTCCAAGGACTTGGGAGGCTGATGGATCAGTGTTTGTCCCTCCTTGGTCTCCCCCTGAGGTGTTCAGATGGATAGACTTGTTTGTCATTTGGACAAATTGCCCAAATCGAGCAAAATGCAGAAATCTGCCTTGTTATGACAGTTGCAGCAAGGCATGTTGCCACTGTCATAACTCTTAGCTCAGGTTGAGTTTGATGCGGTTCTTGGCCATTTTGGAAAGCTCTCATATGATACAACATATGTGTGATCATAGTTTGTTTTGATACTTTTTGGATCCAAGTGAAAAATGCCCCTACATTTTGGAAAAAGTGAAACAGATTCTGACTTAGTGAAAATTTCACTAAGCGTTGGAAAAAAGTGACATTTCATAATTTAGTTATTTTGATCAATCCATAACTCAAAATCCATGAAACATTGGAGTGATGTGTAGTTGACACTTTTAAAGTATGCCATGAGAGCTACAAATCCATCTTTGGATCAGCCCAAATGGTTGCTTGGATCTCAAGTTATGATCCTTGGAAGTTGGTACCCTAGCCACTTTGTTCCATAACTTAGAAAATTTATAAGTTTTTTATGGTTACCCCTTTTTCAAGTTATCCCATTTTTCTTGATTTTTCTTGATGAATGATGATCCCAATCACACATTAACATCATTTTACGGTCAAAGAACCATAATTGTGAAAAATCTCAAAAAGTCAAAGTTGACTTTTTGTCGGACGAATTCCAAACTGTGTGATCCTTTATGAAATCAAGTCCTTGACCTAAATCAAACTTGATGGACATGTTCTATGGGTGTTATAGGGTGTATTGAATCATGTCCCAAGATTTGGGAGCATGCCTGGGTAAAAAGTAAAAGGTACAGTTGACTTTTCCCGCGAAACCCTAATTGGGGTTCCGATGAACTTGAAACTTGTTGTTCAAGCTTCCTGGATCAATCCATTGTTGCAAATGGATAAATGTAATGTATTAGGGACCCTCAAATCCTCTCTTGAGGTCTTGGCTCATGTTTTGTCCCAAAAGTCAACTTAGGGGTGAATTAGGTCAAGAAACCCTAATTCCTGATTTTTTATGAATGCCTCCCCTGAGGCTGAATTGACTTAATGGTTGGGTTTATGATGTCCCTTGGAACATATTAGGTTGTGCTTTAAAGCGTTGGATTATGCCCAGAGGAAAATTTCCAATTGGAGGCCTTGGTCGACCAAAACCCTAATTTGGTGACACTAGCGATCTTGAGGCTTAATCTACTTGGAATGCTGCAACTTTGTGCCTGATTCTTGATGTGGGAGTCCTCTTGATACTTTATAGGTGTTTAAGAGGTTAGACAAGTTGAAGATCATGTTATTTCTTGATTGATCCTTTGTCTAAGAGCTCTGAGAGGGCTTGAAGCCCTAAGTCTGATTGCATTGAGTGCTCAACAACCCTTGAGGAGATTGATGAGGCACAAAGGTACGTCCATATTGTGCTGATGATTTACACAATGATGGGAAATCTTAGTGGTCAAAATTTGGGGTATGACACACGCACACAAATATCGTCTAACCTAATTCTCAGAAGATCATGGCCAAAGGCCGGATGACCTTACAGAGAGAAAATTGAGAAAGGTATGACAAATTTGGGGTATGGTAGATGAGATGCGTGATATGTCATACAGACGATGCAAAATGAAAAAACAGAACCTTAGGGTCAAAAATTAAGGTATGACAGTCTTCAGCCATGGAACTGGTCTCAGTTTCTTTTGAAATAAACCTCTCATCGATCCTGGTCTTCAGCCATGGAACTGGTCTCAGTTTCTTTTGAAATAAACCTCCCATCGATCCTGGTCTTCAGCCATGGAACGAATCTCAATTTCTTCTGAAATAAACCTCCCCTCGATCTTGGTTTTCAGCCATGGAACTGGTCTCAGTTTCTTCTTGTCGGGTTCTTCTCTTGACAAGGAATGCTTATCTGCGAGGGTCTTCACCAAGCTTCTCTCCGAGGTTTATCGGGGAGATGCCACTTAATGGAAAAATGTGCTTCATCATACTTCTCTTCGAGACTTCTCGGAGAGATGCCATAGGATGAATAAAGTTTTGATGTCAGGCTTGCTGGTGAGGACCATTTGTCTAAACTGCAGAGGTGTGCAAACTTCTCTGTTGGAGATGCCATATGCTGGAGAAATTACATCATACTTCCCTTCGAGACTTCTTCGAAGAGATGCCATGTGATGTAATTCAATTTTGAGGTGCTGATGACTTCATTGAAAGTAGGACAAACTTTTCGGGGAGAGACTGCCATTTGTCGACCTTATTTGGAAATCTATGAGGGCAAGAGCAAACTTCTTTGTTTGCCAATCGGTAGAGATTTCTTAGAGGACGTGATGTCCATATCGCCAAGAGTATTTTGTTGAGAAGCTTCTGCGGGGGATTTTTTTTAATCTGGGAAAGCAAAATATCATCTTCAATGGTGAAGAGTGAAGTTCCAAAGGTGTATAACCAAATGTCTTCTTGTCTTTCAGAGGTTTAAGTTATCAAAGTGGTCGAGGACCGATTCCAATCCGGGAATAAACTGGAGAGAGACTGTTTAGACGATACATTTCCTGATAGGGAAAGAACTCAAACCGGGATTTTATCCTATCAGAGTGTGGAAAGGAAAAGTGACAACTCTAATGGAGAGAGAACATTCATCACTTGGGGATAAACGTGACCAACGTGATCGAAATATGATATGCAATATAAATATGAATATGAATCAATTATGCATGATGTATGTATGAAATGCTTATGCTGACAAAACAGACATGACATACGGACGGACTAGGAGTACAACTGGATACTCGGCCACTCTGGGGAATAAAAGTTTCACTGATATGTTGAAGAAACAAATTCCTGCTGCTAAAATTTTCATATTCTCGGTAGTAACAAAATGTGGCTCATGGGGAGTGATATATGGGATTCTTCATCGTGTCAATCTGAAGTAATTGATCATTCACTCGGGATACACTAACCACAAGGAATATTTTGATTCTGCATTTTAAAGTTTGATTGCCTTCAGAGAAGTTGTCGATGTTCCTCTTTGTTGTTTATTGATCAAAAAGAAAATTGCCATCTTTATTATTAAAGCAGAAGTAAACTTGAATCATTTTTGTGTTTCAAGAATGTTAATCATATCAAAATGTCATTTTGCAAAGCAGAATAAATGAGAATTGTAAACAAAGGGCACAAGGGCTCAAATTTTTATTGATAGAATGGTAATCAACCTAATGCGTGATTCCATGGAGCATTACAAAGTTTAGAAAATGGTAATTTAAAGGGAAATGAGCTACATTGAAACATAATGACCACTATCCTTCTACCAACTTTGAATTCTGAGTATCCTTGAGCTTCTGTTGAATGTGACTTCTGATTGAGGATTTCTTGACAGATGAAGTCACTTCTGATGATCCAATCTTAGTCGGATACAGTTACTTGCCATAAATCCCTAACTTTTGCCTATATTGCCTTTTCAGGTTTCCAATCCATCGGGATGATTATTGTTTAGGTCTCTAATTTTTTCCTGGACCCGCCCTTTTGGGTGTTCAGTCCAACGAGACATTTTTTTATTTTATTTAGGCGAAGTATTTTTTGACTACATCAACATTTGTGGGGTAGGTAAACTCTTCTCCATCCATGGTTACAAGTCTCAAGGCATCTCCTGAAAAGGCTTTCTTAACAACATAGGGGCCATCATAATTTGGAGTCCATTTGCCCCTGGAATCAGTGAGAAATGATTGGATATTTTTGAGCACGAGGTCGCCTTCTCTGAATACCCGAGGTCGGACCTTTTTGTCGAAAGCTCTCTTCATCCTTTGTTGATATAACTAACCATGGCATAAAGTCATCATTCTCTTTTCTTCGATTAGATTCAGTTCATCGTATCTGCTTTGACACCATTCAGCTTCTGCTTGGCTTCCATCAAGATTCTTATGGATGGTATCTCTACTTCTATGGGGAGCACTGCTTCCATGCCATATACTAGAGAGCAAGGGGTTGCCCCTGTTGAAGTGCGGACGGATGTGCGATAACCGTGAAGAGCAAATGATAGCATCTCATGCCAATATTTATAGGTTACAACCATTTTCTGAATGATCTTCTTGATATTTTTGTTAGCTGCTTCTACCGCTCCATTCATCTTAGGTCGGTAAGGAGATGAGTTATGGTGTTTAATTTTGAACTCACCACATAATTCTTTCATCATCTTGTTGTTCACGTTTGATCTATTATCAGTAATGATCTGGCTTGGAACACCATAACAGCAGATGAGATTATTCTTGATAAATTGGACCGCCACTTGTCTGGTCATATTGGTGTATGATGCTGCTTCGACCCATTTGGTGAAGTAATCAATGGCTACCAGGATGAACCGATGTCCTTTTGAGGCTTTGGGATCAATCATGCCAATCATGTCGATTCCCTATATAGAAAAAGGCCATGGTGAAGAAAGAATTTTGAGATGCGTTGGTGGTACATGAATTTTGTCGGTGTATATCTGACACTTGTGTCACTTCCTTATGTACTTGTAACAATCAGATTCCATTATCAGCCAATAATATCCTGCTCTCATAATTTTTCTTGCCATTGTGTGTCCATTCACTACAAGGAAAATAGTGTTTTGAGACACATAGGTTGCGACGGTTCCATAAAAACCGCCCTCATTTGTAAATTACGACGGTTGCCATGACGGTTTTGGACAACCGCCTTTAATTTTAAAAAAAAATTAAACATATTACGACAGTTTTGGACAACCGTCGTTAAATATTTAAATTATTTAAATATTTTACAACAGTTGTATGCCTAACTGTAAGAACAAGAGTTGGTTCTGCATTAATACCTCTGAGTTTTGATGATATCAAACAAGTATGTTTGTATGAACAATTTTATAAGACTGGTGTTTGGTATTTGTGAGAATCTAACAAACAGGTTCTGCTTCCGTTGAAATGGCGTGAATGTGTTGTTGAAAGAGAATACTTCGCCTACGCGCTTTACTTGATGTGCTAAATCACTTCAGAAGAATCTGAAGATTGCAGACTCTGATATAATATATAAAGAGAACAAGTTTTGTAAATATGAAGACTGAGGTTCTGATGAACGAAGTCCAAATGCTGAAGAATTACACTCTTTAGATAAAGGCTCTGAAGACCCAACTATTGTCTCTACTCATGCTTCAACTAAATACCATCAGAAGCCTCTGAAGATATGATGACAACATACTAAGCAAACAAGGTTCTGAAGATCAAGTGCTAAAGACTCCGAAGGCGCAGCTCTGAGGACTCCAAAACTTAAAGATCTTAAAGAACCAAGCTACGTTTTCCCTTCTTACTCATGCCCGCAGAAGCCTCTGAAGTTAAGAAGATTAGAAGACTAAGCAATGAAGTTCAAACGAAGATATCTTGGTAACTGTGCAAAAGTTCAAATGAAGATTTCTTGGTAACAGTGCCAACAAAGATATACTGACAAGACAGGACACAAAAGGTTTTATCTGTCCTCACGCTTCTACCAAACTGCCGTCAATAGTCATGATTACTTTGCAACGGTTACTTTTACTCGGCTATAAAAGGACTTGAAGACGCAAAGAATGATAACAACTTCACCGATTCAAATACTCTCTATTTGCTATTATCATTCAAAAAGTCAATTTTCTGTGCTGTAAAATAGTTTATATATTCAGCTTGTGCTAGAAGCAATACCTTGTAAACAAAACCTTTTTCAAACTGCTGTTTGAAGTTCCTTGAGAAAAACCTAGTAAGGTTAGAATTCTTGAGAAGTCTAGGACTAGTGAGAGTCTTAGAGGCTGTTTCTTAAGAGATACTAGTGTGGTTAGATCTCTTGAAAAGTCTAGAACTTGAGAGTTTTAGAGGTTGTTGTTAGTCACCAGCAGTTAGGCTTGTGCATTGTATTAATCTGATTGATTAGTGGATTAAGACCTCGATTGAGAGAGGCGAAATCACCTTGGAGGGTGGACTAGATTAACTTGAGAAATTCTCAAGTGAACTAGTATAAACATACTGTGTTATCTCTTTCAAGCTTTATTAGAATTATCACTCATAAGTTAAAGAGTTGTTAAAAAGGGGTTAGTATAAAAGAAAAGATTTTATTTTGAAAAACCAATTCAAACCCCCCTTTCTTGTGTTTTTCACACCTTCAATTGGCATCAGAGCTCCGGTTCTGAGGTGATAAAAAGGTTGAGTTTTTATCAAGCACTTAACAGTGTTCAGTACCGATCCAAGTGTGAAAAACAATGGCTGCACCTGAACTAAATGTTACCGCAAATGAAAGAGATTCTTATAGTGCAAAAGCTCCTATCTTTGATAGGGAAAAATTTGACTATTGGAAAGACAGAATTGAAAGTTACTTTCTGACTTTTGACTTAGATCTATGGGATCTGGTAGTTGATGGCTACAGTCACCCTGTAGATTCTAAAGGTAAAAAGATTGCCATAAGTGCATTAACAGATGCTCAAAAGAAGATTTACAAGAATCATCACAGAGCAAGAACGATTCTATTAAATGCAATTTCATATACGGAATATGAAAAGATCACAAACAAAGAAACTGCAAAGTCTATCTTTGAGTCTCTCCGAATGACTCATGAAGGCAACGCTCAAGTCAAAGAGACAAAGGCTCTTGCACTAATCCAGAAATATGAAGTCTTCAGAATGGAAGACAATGAATCTGTGGAAACTATGTTTTCAAGATTCCAGATGCTTGTTGCAGGACTCAAAGTTCTGGATAGAGGTTATTCTACTGCTGATCATGTCAAGAAGATTATCAGAAGTTTGCCTGTCATATGGAGACCAATGGTAATAGCCTTGAAACTAGCAAAGGATTTAAACAACATAAGTCTTGAGAAACTAATTAGTTCTTTAAGGAGTCATGAAATAGAACTTCAAGAAGATGAACCTCAGAAGAAAGGTAAATCTATTGCTCTAAAGGCTAAGTCTGAGAAGAAAAAAACATATTAAGCAGAGGAAGAATTGGAAGAATCTGAAGAGGATTCAGACGAAGATGGTATATCTCTCATATCAAGGAAGATAAGTTAACTATGGAAATACAGAAAAAATAAGTTCAAAGGACCAAGAAGAAGACCTGAGTCTGCACATGGTCAAAAGAAAACTTATGGAAGAGAAGTTACATGTTTTGAATGCAAGGAGCCTGGACATATCAAGAATGATTGTCCAAAGTTCAAAAAAATGGAAGACCTAAGAAAGCTAAAAAGGGTCTTATGGCAATATGGGATGATTCAGAGTCAGAAGAAGATTCTGATGGAGAACATGCCAATGTGGCATTCATGGCTATGACCAACACAAACGATGTCCTATCAGAAGGAGAACTATCAGACTCTGACGACGAAAGAGAGGTACTTTCTTCCTTATCTCGTTCTGAACTTGAAATAGGATTATCTGAACTTATGGAAAGATATCAACTCCTTCTAAGAAAACACAAAACTCTGAAAAAGACTTTTGTGGTTCCTTCAGAGGACCTTACTAAAAGTAAGCAAACTATTTCTGAGTTAAACGAAAAATTATTTTTCTTAGAAAACTCAATGCTGCTTTAAAAAGTAAAATCCTTAAGTTAGAAGAAGAGATCACTTCCAACATAACCAACACTAATGAAGTGGTCAGATATGATAGAGCCTTTCAACACTTTCTTGCTAAAAGCATAGATAGAAGTAAAATGGCTTCAATGATTTATGGAGTTAGCAAAAATGGGAGTAGAGGTCTAGGATATTCAGGACCATCACAACCATATGATGAAACAAAGAATATCAAACTAATACCTCTATCTAAACATTTTGTGCTTGCCGACACCAAGCTAAAATGTTCAGAACCAGAAGGTTCTAAGTCTGTTATATCATAAACACAGACACAGAAGAAAACTTCCAAACCCAAATACTATGCACAAATACCACACTATTATTCTGCTGCACGAAAATCCAAAGGTGTCAGAACCTCTAGAAAGGCTAATGTGAAAGGACCCACAAAATGGGTACCTAAGAATAAGATAATTTATGTTGTAGATATCCTTAATGGCACCCCTAAAACACCAGTCATGGTACCTGGACAGTGGATGCTCACGACACATGACGGGAGAAAGGCATATGTTCCAAGATCTGAAACTTAAGCCTGGCGGTGTCGTTGGTTTCGGAGGAAATCAGAAGGGAAGAATCACTAGCTCCGGAACTGTTGGTAATGGTAACCTTCCTTCTATAAATAATGTTCTTTTAGTTGAAGGTCTAATGCATAATTTATTGTCAATTAGCCAACTTAGTTACAATGGTTATGACGTTATTTTCAACCAAACGTCCTGTAAGGCTGTTAGTCAAAAGGATGGTTATGTTCTGTTCAATGAAAAAGGAAAAACAATACTTACAAAATTAAATTATCAGACTTAAAACATCAAAATGTAAAGTGTTTTCTGTCTGTAAATGAAGAGCAATGGGTCTGGCATAGACGTCTGGGTCATGTTAGCTTGAGAAAAATCTCACAGCTGAACAAGCTTGGACTTGTTAGAGGTTTGCCAAATCTGAAGTACTCTTCAGACGCTCTTTGTGAAGCATGTCAGAAAGGCAATTTTTCAAAAACTTCTTTTAAAGCAAAGAATATTATTTCTACCTCTAGACCATGGAACTTCTTCACATTGATCTATTTGGACCAGTGAAAACTGCTTCTATTAATGGTAAAAAATACAAACTAGTCATCGTTGACGATTACAGTCGTTGGACATGGGTAAAATTCTTAAGACACAAGGATGAGTCACATTCTGTGTTTGCTTCCTTCGGCACCCAAGTGCAAAACGAAAAGAATTGCAAAATCGTCAAGGTCAGAAGTGATCATGGTGGAGAATTTGAAAACAAAGAGTTTGAAAAACTTTTTTATTCACATGGGATATCTCATGATTTTTCTTGTCCTAGAACTCCACAACAAAATGGAGTTGTAGAAAGAAAGAACAGAACTTTACAAGAAATGGCTCGCACCATGATCCAAGAAACTGACATGGCAAAGCACTTTTGGGCAGAAGTAGTTAACACAACGTGTTATATTCAAAATAGAATCTCTATGAGACCTATCTTGAATAAAATTCCTTATGAATTGTGGAAAAATAAAATTCCCAACATTTCTTATTTTCACCCTTTTGGATGTATTTGCTTTATGTTAAACACTAAAGAGAATTTTGGCAAGTTTGATTCCAAAGCACAGAAGTGCCTGCTGTTAGGATACTCTGAACACTCTAGAGGCGACAGAGTTTATAACACAGAATCATGGATTGTGGAAGAATCAATTAATGTAAGATTCGATGATAAGCTTGACCCTGAAAAGTCAAAGTTAGTTGAGAAGTTTGTAGATTTAGAAATTAGCTTTTCAGAACCTAAAGAAAAGGTAGAAGAAGTTAAAAGTCCAGAAGTCCATACTCACAATATCATTGATGTATCATCTAATACTCCACAACAAAAGAAAAGGAGAATCTCAACTTCACACCTTGAAGAACTAATTCTGGGTAGCAAGGACGCTCCCATCAGAACCAGATCAGCTTTCAAACTCTCTGAAGAAACGCTTCTGGGATTGGTATCATTAATTGAGCCAACAACAGTTGATGAAGCTCTTATGGACAAGGTCTGGGCTCTGGCAATGGAAGAAGAGCTTAACCAGTTCTCAAAGAACGACGTATGGGATCTTGTCCCAAAACCTAAAGATGTCCATATAATTGGTACTAAATGGGTTTTCAGAAACAAACTTAATGAAAAAGATGAGGTTGTTACAAACAAGGCACGACTTGTTGCACAAGGTTACAATCAACAATAAGGGATAAATTACAATGAAACCTTTGCTCCAGTCGCCAGACTAGAAGCTGTACGCCTGTTAATTTCATTTTCAATAAATTATTATATCATCTTATATCAAATGGATGTTAAGAGTGCATTTTTGAATGGTTATATTTCAGAAGAAGTTTATGTCAAACAACCTCCTGGATTTGAAAACTCAGAAAAATTAGATTTTGTTTTTAAACTCAAAAAATATCTCTATGGTCTGAAACAAGCTCCCAGAGCTTGGTACGACAAATTGAGCAGTTTTCTTTTAGAAAATAACTTCACCAGAGGCAAAGTTGACACCACTCTCTTCTGTAAATCGTACAAAAATGATATACTCATAGTTCAGATTTATGTTGATGATATTATTTTTGGTTCTGCTAATCCCTCTCTATGCGAGGAGTTTTCAAAATTGATGCAAGCAGAATTCAAAATAAGTCTTATGGGTGAGTTGAAGTTCTTTTTGGGAATTCAAATTGATCAGAAACCAGAGGCTACTTACATTCATCAAAGTAAGTACACAAAAGAACTTCTGACGAAATTTAACATGTTAGATTGTAAGATAGCAAAAACTCCAATGCACCCAACATGCATCATGGAGAAAGCAGAAACAAGTGGTAAAGTTTGTCAGAAGACCTATTGTGGTATGATAGGATCTCTTTTATATTTACTGCTTCTAGACCTGATATTTTATTCAGCGTTCATCTGTGTGCTAGATTTCAATCAGATCCCAGAGAATCTCATTTAACTGTTGTTAAAAGAATTCTAAGGTATCTGAAAGGAACTACTAACCTTGGCTTGATGTATGAGAAAACATCAGAGTACACTCTATCTGGTTATTGTGATGCAGACTATGCTGGAGATAGATTGGAAAGAAAAAGCACATCTGGAAACTGTCAGTTTCTAGGGAAAAATCTGATCTCATGGTTAAGCAAGAGGCAATCTACAATTGCTCTCTCTACAGCAGAAGCAGAGTACATTTCTGCCTCTCTATGCAGTACGCAGATGCTCTGGATGAAAAATCAGCTAAAAGATTATCAGATACATGAGAGTAACATCCCTATCTATTGTGATAATATTGTTTGCTATCTGTTTAAGTAAAAATCCAATCTTGCATTCTAGGGCTAAGCACATAGAAATTAAACATCACTTTATTAGAGACTATGTTCAGAAGGGAACTCTATGTTTAAAATTCATCGATACAGACCATTAGTGGGCTGACATTTTTACAAAACCCTTGGCTGAAGATATATTTCAATTTATTCTGACGCATCTGAAAATGGATTTTTGTCCAGAGTAAGATCGTATCAGAATCAGACGTGCTTAGTTAGAGTCTGAGGAAATAAGATTTTGTTTACTTGTTTAATCTCAATTATCATAGGCTACTTCGGTTAGAATTGTCTCTGATCAGATGGAAACTCTTGAGTTGTCCAGACTCTGAGAATATTGAAACGTGTCACTTGAATTAGAAAATGATTAATGCGTGTAACCTAGGTTATATCCAAATCATTACATCTATTTTAAAGTACACAATGAACAGTAATCTCTATTGGGATTGATTTAAAATCATAATTGCGTTCATTCCTTAACTCCCAATACTTTATTTTAACTTTTCAAATTTCAAAATCACTTTATAAATATACTCACACTACCTCACATTCATTTCCACACTTTAAGAAACCCTAAAACCCCAAATCGCTTCCTTCTCTCTCTCTCACATGCTCATTGTTCTCATCTCAATCAATCACAAACTTCATCATGATGACTCACATTCAACAAGAAACTTTCAATTTCTTCGAAGAAACAGAAGCATCCTTGAATCCTTCGAAAGGGTCATCTTCATCAGTCGCGCCTGCTATCACCTCCGCAACCACTGCAACTGTTGCGTCGACTTCATCATCTCCTCCTAAGATTGATGAAAACCATGTTACTCAAAGAAATGCAGCAATTACGTGTGTGCGTTCTGCGGACGAACTAACTGTTCTCAAGGAACTGCATGTGGATTTCCAGAATCTTGCAAGCAATGGCGTTGATCTTTCTGCTGAACTCGAATGTCAAGGATGGAATAACTATTTTGAAAGACTTAAAGGTTCTATCTATGAATCCATTGTAAAAGAATCCTGGAGAATGGCCGATACTGACGATTTTCATGTCGTCTCCTTTGTTATGGAAAAGAGGATTATCATTACTGAAAAGTCGATTTCAGATCTTCTAGGAATGAAGTTCTTAGAAGGGAAACGAGTCTATGGAAAGCTCGAAAAATCTGACATTGTCATCAGCAAGGAAATCTTTACGAACTATCAATATAAGAAAACAGATTATAAAAGTGTAGACTTGCATGATAAACTGAGAATGTGGCACAAGATCATTCTTGGTTGTATCAACCCGAGACCCCTGAAGAGTTCTGCTGACTACTTTAATACTACTCAAAAGAACATGTTGTATTGCTTACATAAAAAGAAGAAAATGAATTTCCCCTTCATCCTGTTTTCCTATCTAAGAGACAAAGTGCGCAAGTCCTGAACAATAGCTTCACCTACAAAGAAGATTCCAACCTACATTACTTTCAGTAGATTGCTCTCCGACATTTTTGTTGAAAGCAAGCTAGTGGATTATCTGATTAAAGAAGCCAGATATACAGAATATTTGGATCCATGCATAGGAGAGTCTTTAAATGCCAATACTCTGAAAAATATGAAAATAATCAAAGATGTTAAGCTTAAACCTAATGTTATCCCTCATGAGAGTGTGATACAAAGCAGAGTTCAGGTAAAAGACTATCCCTCTTTTGATAGCTGTGAAAACAAGGAAATTATTGATGGACTTATTGCTATAATGGAAAAAGAAGGACAAGATGTGTCTAAGGTCAGAATTGAAGAAGTTGAGCCCAGTAAAGGAAAAAGGAAGCTAATTGAAGAGGATCCTGAACCCAAGAAAAAGAAGAAGGCTAACAAGTCAGAGACCTCCAAGATTTCTACTCAAGATTCTCAATCTAAAAGAGCTAGTAAGTCCTCAATCACCTCTCCTGTTTCAACAATTAATGCTGAACCTGTCATTATTTCATCATCGTCTCAACAAGCTACCTACACCCCCACCTCAAATCCACAAGTCAGCTTCAAGTCACCATCTTTTTCAATTCCACCACCACCAATCTCTATTCTTGTAATTCCAAAAATTTCCTTTCCATCAATCAGTACACCTATCCAATCCGAAGCCATTCCTACATACACTTCATCAACAACAACCTCAATCATCCAACAAGATATATCTGTCTCACCGATGTCCTACGCTTTTCATCAAAAAATCATTGCTGAATCCTCAACCCAACACTCTGATCCTTCATCTCCAAATCCTGAACCAGCATCTGAAGAAACGAGTGTAAAATCCCTTGAGATTGCCAGTTCTGAATCCCCTTTAGAATTAGCAATTTTTGAGCTCTCTTCTCATACCACTGAAACCAATTCATCTCAACCAAATTCTGAACCCACTCAACCTGAAATTGCTTCATCTGATGAACCCAACTCTAAAACAAGTTCTGCTGAATCCAACCTGGCATTGGTCATCTATGAAAGACCCCCTCCAAAAACCATTGATGAATGTATTAGCAAATTTCACGAAAAGGCGTTGGAGAAAGTAGCAAAGCTACTAGTAGAGGCCAGGACAAGTGTCAAGCCTATGGAGCTTGTAAATTCTTGGGATACATTTCAGAAGTGGTTAGACTCTGAATTTGCAAGGATGTCTATGTTCTCTGAAGCTGCTAAAGCTGCTGGAGTTGAACTGGTGAAAGCAAGAGAAGAGGCTGAGGAAAGGATAAGAAAATTCAATCTTCTAGTCACTAAGCAAAGAGGAGCTGAAGAAAAGGCAGCTGAAGAAGCAAGACTTCGTGCAGAAGAAGAAGCAAGACTGGCAAAAGAAGCTGAAGCTATAGAAAAGGATAAGCAAGACGCCTTAGTTGTTTCCTCACCTGAACCTGATGTGGTGCGTTTGGAAAATGCAATTAAAGAAATCAGAGGAGAACAACAAATTTTCAGAGAAAACTTTGTAGAACAGAAGGTTGTCAATGCAAATGTTGAGAACCTGCTTCAAAAGATTTTGGACAAAATGTCCTCTGGAAGCACCTAACCTTTTCCTTGTTTCGTTTTGCGTTTAGGATTTAGGACTTTGTTTTTCACCCTTTGTTCACAAAACTTTTTGATTATGACAAAAAGGGGGAGAAGTAATAAATGCGAATTTTTGGTTCTTATAGTCAATCTCTGAAGAACAAGCTGTTTACATTCTAACTAGTAAATTGTTATTTCTGTTAGTTGTTTTTCTTTGCCCCTTGTTTCAGGAATTCTGATATGATTAAACATCGTAAAGTCGATAAAGAAATAAAAAATCAACAAATCAGAACTTTTGGTGGCTATGATAAATTCAAGTCTGAGATGACGACTAAGTTGGGGACAAACTCTGAAGGATCAAGTCTATAATTGAATCAGGGGGAGTCCATCTCGAAAAAATTCATAAGTCAGGATATTTAATATTCTTCCAGTCTGAGAATCAGGGGGAGTATCTCATGTGAAAGACAAGTATTTCTTAACCTTCTTATTTCGATTACCCTTGCATTATGTACAAAATTGTGTCATCAAAATACATAGTTTTGTCATCATAAAAAAGGGGGAGATTTTAAGAACAAGAGTTAGTTCTGCATTAATACCTTTGAGTTTTGATGACATCAAACAACTATGTTTGTATGAACAATTTTATAAGACTAATGTTTGCTATTTGTGAGAATCTAACAAACAGGTCCTGCTTCCGTTGAAATGGCGTAAATGTATTGTTGAAAGAGAATACTTCGCCTACGCACTTTACTTGATGTGCTAAATCATTTCAGAAGAATATGAAGATTGTAGACTCTGATATAATATATAAAGAGAACAAGTTTTGTCAATATGAAGACTGAGGTTCTGATGAACGAAGTCCAAATGCTGAAGATTTACGCTCTTTAGATAAAGGCTCTGAAGACCCAACTATTGTCTCTACTCATGCTTCAACTAAATACCATCAGAAGCCTCTGAAGATATGATGACAACATACTAAGCAAACAAGGTTCTGAAGATCAAGTGCTAAAGACTCAAGGCGCAACTCTGAGGACTCCAAGACTTGAAGATCTTAAAGAACCAAGCTACGTTTTCCCTTCTTACTCATGCTCGCAGAAGCCTCTGAAGTTAAGAAGATTAGAAGACTAAGCAACGAAGTTCAAACGAAGATATCTTGGTAACTGTGCAAAAGTTCAAATGAAGATTTTTTGGTAATAGTGCCAACAAAGATATATTGACAAGACAGGACACAAAAGGTTTTATCTGTCCTCACGGTTCTACCAAACCACCGTCAATAGTCATGATTACTTTGCAACTATTACTTTTACTCGGCTATAAAAGGACTTGAAGACTCAAAGAATGATAACAACTTCACCGATTCAAATACGCTCTATTTGCTATTATCATTCAAAAAGTCAATTTTATGTGCTGTAAAATAGTTTACATATTCAGTTTGTGTTAGAAGCAATACCTTGTAAATAAAGCCCTTTTCAAACTGCTGTTTGAAGTTCCTTAAGAAAAACCTAGTAAGGTTAGAATTTTTGAGAAGTCTAGGACTAGTGAGAGTCTTAGAGGCTGTTCCTTAAGAGAGACCAGTGTGGTTAGATCTCTTTAGAAGTCTAGAACTTGAGAGTTTTAGAGGTTGTTGTTAGTCACCAGCAGTTAGGCTTGTGCATTGTGTTATTCTGATTGATTAGTGGATTAAGACCTCGATTGAGAGAGGCGAAATCACCTTGGCGGGTGAACTAGATTAACTTGAGAAATTCTCAAGTGAACTAGTATAAACATACTGTATTATCTCTTTCAAACTTCATTAAGATTATCACTCATAAGTTAAAGAGTTGTTAAAAAGGGATTAGTATAAAAGAAAAGATTTTATTTGAAAAAACCAATTTAAACCCCATTTTTTGTGTTTTTCACACCATCACTAACCACCTTAAAAATATGTCCGCGACGATTCAACAACCCGTTGCCCCAAATAAATTGAAAAAACGTACTCTTAAAGAAATTAAGAGGAATCACCAAAAATAAAAAATAAATTAGGACTATGACGGTTCTAGAATAGCCGTCACCAAAGGAAATTTTTTTACTACGGGCTTTTCATCTTCTTGTTTTCATAACTGAAAAGCTTGAAACAGCCACTACCACACACTGAAACGCTAACGCCGCTGAAAAGCTTCTTCTTTCGATAGTCGATCTCTTTCGAATAATGAAGAATATTACATCATACCATCTTGCAATGTTCGAAGAAATCGGCTTCCACAAAGATTAGGTCACAATCTCCTTCAATCAGCTTCTACAAGGATCCGTTCACAACATTATTCAATTAGTTTTGATGAAGATTTGGTCAGAACCTTGTTCAATCAACTTTGACAAAGATTAGGTCACAACCTCGTTCAATCAGATTCGTTTAGGTCTCAATTTCAATTAGGTTTGATTTCAATCAGCTTTTTCAACCATGTTTCATTTCTTAGTTTTTGAATTTTATTCCTCTTCTTCTCACTTGTGGTTTTTATGATAATATTTGATCTACAAAACGTGTCAAATTCTAAATCTTGATTTGTAAATTGGATTATAGTATTTTGTTGATATAGATTATGATTTGTGTTGTCTCTTGATTTGTAAATTTGATTTTGGTATTTTATTGATATAGTTTATGATTTGTGTTGTTTCTTGATGAAATTTAAAAAATGGTGAATAATGGCATCGGTATCGGCACCTCCCGATACCGTTTTTTCGAGGTTGTTTTCGCGGTAGCAAAACATTTTTTAAAACCTTGACTACTAGTACTAGTATTGTGAACTCGTATAATACACAAGTTGAAATTTGTTGAATCTCACAGATACTCATATAATGCTCCAGGATCATTCATCGGAGCAGCTATTGCAGCAATTGTGACTATCCCACTTGATGCACAGCGCAGTTTGTCATTTTCATGGGCATGGGAGAGCCCTGAAGTTAAGTTCCCTGGAGGACGGGTTTATAACAGGTTGGTTGTAGAAAACATGTATAGGAATATTTCTTGTTTAAAGACTATACAAAACTAATGAAATTTGATTATCAGGCGCTACCCCAAATTTTATGGTACTAGAGGAGATGCTGCTGCAGATATTGCACATGATGCTATTATTGGTAATCTTCTTTTATGAAATCCATTAACTTTTGTACCTATCATGTGGAGATTGCATCTAGCATAATATTATCAATAGATAGGCTTTAAAGAGGCAGACTATATTTATTTATATTTTTATGCCAATATTAGATGAAGTTTCCACCATATTGACAAAATCGTGCAGAGGCATACTTATTTGCGAACAACTATTATAATAGAGAGATTCTTAAGAGGCAGGCTATATTTTTATTTTTCATGTCAGTTTAAGATGAAGTTTCCATCATATTGACAAAAACGTACAGATGCATGCTTATTTGTGATTATTAATACCATCGATAAATTACTTACTCAAACTTCTAAGAATTGGTGATGTAGAACATTGTCAGTGGGAGTCCCAGATTGAAGATTGGCAAAGACCAATCCTTGAGGACAATAGATTTCCTGAATGGTAATTATCAGTTCTTTATTCACTGCCCGTTACTGCAGTCAAAATCTAAAGCTTTCAGAGTTCTGTGCAGGTACCCAACTACCCTTTACAATGATGCTACTCTGTTGCATTATTATAAGAGCAAGCAAGATGAAATGGTTTTAAGTGATCTGAATGCCAAGCATGTGATCACTTCTCTTTTTTCTTTCTTCAATCCTGAGATTTCCGTTCAAAACCACCAAAATCATCCATTGTGAAAGTAATGTACAACTCTGTTTTCTTTCAACTTCTTCATCTTTATATCTCAATCTCTCTTATTTACCCTAATTTATTGATTTAGTATTACAGAGCTCTTCCCATCACGAATTATAGAAACTCAAGATTCAATCTCTCGATGATACATGCGATAACCTACAAGGAACTGCCACCCGTCAATCGTCAGACGAATCTGATTTGTATACCATGCTACCAAATCTTGTTCAAGAGATTATTATACGAGTGGAAGCTACCGAGGAACTGTGTTTAAATCGCCAAAACTTATCATAGAGATGGCTTGTGTCGTCGTACCTGTCGGAAGCAGTGACTACGTCACAAAATTGAATTTCATTTACTTTCATTGTTCTCCTAAGATGTACCATAATTACAAAGTCATGTGTTATTGCTCCTTGTTGACTATTGTTCTTGCTCTGAACTACTTTAATAGATATATCACTTCTTTGAAGTTTCAGAAGGTTTAGCCATATATGATAGCTCATATTGTTGCTTGTTTGTCACTTGCTGCTAAAATAGAATGAACTCATGTGCCATTTCCTTTAGATTTTTAAGAATGTTTTATCTTTGAGATGAAGTTTAATTGTTTGTTGAAATGCCTTTAATATTTTTTTTATGTTTGTTAGTAGACAATGGAACTTTTGGTGTTGTCAACTTTGAAATGGAGGATGCAACTAGTGACACCTATTTCCTTCTTTGAACACCTTATTAGAAGGGTTGAATTGAAGAATCATTTTCACAGGTAGTTCGTATGGTGTTGTTTAAGCATGAACTTATTTGGTTTGAATCAACCATATGTTGATATTATTTATAAGTTTTAACCTTACCTAATGAAATATATTGTCATTCTCTTTCAGCCTAGTAAATTTTTCACCGAGTAAACAACATTTGAAGTCTGGCTTGATCATGGTTTTGAGCATAAGAAACCACCAGAACAGTTGCCTACTGTACTTCAGGTAAATATATGTATTCTTTGTAAACATTGTAACCATTGTGTCGGTATCTAATACCTTTTTTATGTAAGTTACTGTTCCTTAATTAGGATTTTGTTATTTGAGTTAGGTTAATTGTATTGCGATCACTTTTTCAATTTGACTGATGATCAATATCATCTTTCTGAAGGAAATTGGATAAATATGTTTATTTGCAAGCATATTCTCGTTATATATATGTCTAGATTCCGATGTAGTAATGCCAAGGGATATTTTCTGGGTTCTTTATTCAGTTAATGGAGATGCTATTAGAAATTCATCTGGACAAGTTTCTGCTTCTCGAATTGTTTTTCAATAATTTGGCTCTTATTTATTACCGGGGTTTCGTTGCATGTTTTTCAATCAGGAATTATTCTGCTTTCGCTTTATTATGTATTTATCTTTGGATAGTCATACTCATACTTGTATGTTGACTGGTTGTATTATTTTTCTACAATGTTTTTTTCTTCTAAAGTTGGATATTTTTTTTATCCTAACTCTCGATCATTTTGGTTAATCATACTCCCTCTCACTTTGTTTTTCCCTTTTTACAATATTTATATAATTGTTTAACATTTGTTTATATTTTTGCACACATTCGTAAGTAATACCTTTCCTATTTCAGGTTTTACTTAGTCAATGCCATCGATTTCGTGTCTTAGTACTCCTAGGAAGATTCCTTGATATAGACCCATCGATTTCGTGTCTTAGTACTTAGTCAATACCTTTTGAAAGGATTTGTTATATTATAATAATTCGATACTGAGTTTCTTATATGTAGGCATTATTTGTTGGAATCTTCCCTTATGTTCTGAAGCTATTGCAAACAACCACACCATTACTACGTCAGATTCTTGTATTTATATGGATAAAGGTTCTTGAACTTGACGATGTGCTTTCACAGGATATTAGTTTTATCTTAATTAGAATGTCATTTCAATTCCATGGTTTGTTTCTGAACATGTGCTTGTTGTGTGTGTTTACACATGATTCAGCGTTTAAATGACATTTAGTTCAGTGTTTCTAAAAGACGTGCTTGTTGTGTGTGTTTACACATGATTCAATGCTTCCAGAGTGTGATGTAGAAGTGACAGAAAAATATCAACCAGAAATGATGTGTAATAACCACATACTCCCTCCGGTCACAATTATAAACCAAAATAACTACTTTCACACGTATTAAGAAAGTTATTAAGAAAGTTAGTTAAGTGTAATTAATTTTCTTGATTTCATGTACAATCAAAGTAAAATTTATGATAATATCCTTAGTTTATTTGATGAATCAACTTTCAACATTAAATGCTTTTAAATTAAATTAAGGGTATAATAGTAATACAAGTATTAATTAGTCTAAAATTTAATGACTTTTGCTTATAATAGTGACCAAGATTTAAGGTGTTTTTTTTGTTTATAATAGTGACCGGAGGGAGTATTATGTTACTATGCATGTTTATCTATTGGGTTGTAAAGGCTGATGTGTTTCTAATTTAAGTCTTGTGAATGCAGGCAACAATATTGAATTCGAGAAGGGAGTGTGTTTGCATTCTGGAAATCTAACATTTGATGTTAATGCTCACATCAATCTTTTGAGGTAGATATTTGATTTGGTTGAAATTATTGATTGTATAACTTCTTGTAACATGATATAAAACCGCCAAAATTCAGAAATTTGATGGGTTTTAATTTATTTTGGAATGATATCAAAAGAATTTATTCCGAGCATTTGATTTTGAAGCGTGATATATTGAAAACCTGCTTTACATTAAGATAATCTTAAATCCTCTTCCCTGTCATAATTTTAATAGAATATAGTATTGTGTGTTGTTGTTTTTTTTGCTCAAAGTCGAAGTTCGAATAAGTATTTTTCCAAAGGACTAACAAAGTCTATTGTTATAGGTGACAGAACTCCCATTCTTTGCATCTAAAGTATGACTTGGCCGTGACGGGGTGATTATATAAAGAAGTTTTAGAATTTGCTCTATTAGAAGCTTACTGCAAATCCATTTCATTGGTTTTTTTGACATTGTTATTGCTTTTTTGTAGGATCAAATTGCTGCATATGTTGAGTATTCAATTTGAGTTATTTTGTGATGTAGTTATACATTGTAAATTAAATTGTATGAATATAGGTAATAGATTTATTTGAGTATGAGTTTGAGTTGATTTGTGACGTGGTGTTATATAGTGCCAAGATAGTTTGGACACTCTTTTCTCTACGCAGCATATCGCCTATACTGTTGCGTGAGCAAATTTTTTCTAATAGAAACATGTATCATGCATCCTATTTGAACTCTAATTCTGGTGTATATATTGATAAAGGTGTTGAAGTCTTGAAGCCACCTGTAACTGTAAGGTATATACTATAGCTAAAAAATAGAGTTAGAATTTATTATTATTATTTTTTTTTAAATAATGTTAAAAAATAAAGGGTAGATTTTTTTTGTCATATATTCGCAATTTGCGGCGGTTCAAACCGCCACAATATACCATCACAGTCAACAATAAAAAAAATCAAAACGAAATTTCACGACGGTTGGTAACCGTCGTAATATTCAAGTTATGTCAGTTCCATAACCGTCGTGAAAGAGAACGGCGGTTGGTGCGACGGTTTTGACAACCGTCGCAATAAAGCCTCGCGACGCACGTTTTTGGGACGGGGATGTGACCGTCGTAACATGCAAATTACGGCGGTTCTAACCGTCGTAACCTGACAAAATGAACCGTCGCAACTTGCCCATTTTCTTGTGGTGATTGGCATGAGTGCAAAAGGAGCCTTCATGGATCTCTTTCATTAGCATGTTTGTTTCGTGTCTGTCCACGCATCTGAGCAAAACCATGTCGAAGTTTCTCTTGTAGAGTAGATCATTGTTCAGGAAGAAGTTGCCAGCCAGTCTTCTGAGAGTCTTCCTATCTTTTCTTGATGCCCCAACTGGGTATTCTTGTTTTTGAAGGAAGCATTTGATATCATGATACCATGGTTTGTCATCGATGATCGCTTCAACCGCGAATATGTAAGCGGGCCTTGTCGCTCCCAAAAGATTCGCATCCAACGGTACAAACGCGAGAGTGGCGCAGAAAACACAGAGTCGCCAGCAATGTGTATTTATCCCGAGAGAGGGAAAGAAAACACTGCGTAAACCTAAAGAGAAAGGGGGAAAGACATGGTCATCGCAACCATAGTCCGGGTTCGGGAGTCGGTTATGCGAGGGGAAGGTGTTAGCACCCTACGCATCCATCGTACTCGAT
This sequence comes from Lathyrus tuberosus, assembly GCA_022829125.1. Classification (NCBI taxonomy): domain Eukaryota; kingdom Viridiplantae; phylum Streptophyta; class Magnoliopsida; order Fabales; family Fabaceae; genus Lathyrus; species Lathyrus tuberosus. The sequence goes on along the minus strand of JALAZF010000974.1, from coordinate 677,729 downwards.
GGGATCCACGCTTGTTGTCTAAACGGAGGGTGAGTTGTCCTACTATCTATGGCTGAACAAGAGAAAACGGGGATGAGGGTGACTAAGACGGACTCGGTGGGACATATTCGATGCCCTAGGTCTACGTACTCCCTCAGTGCAATGGAAAAGTCAGAGTCAACGTAGTTCGGACGGAAACTGTGGGGGAAGGTTGCTCGCCAAGACAATCGCTGTCTTGTGCCTACATATCCTCAATCGGACGAGAGAGAGGAATCAGAGCTAACGTAGTTCGTGGGTACGACCACGAATGGGTAAGTGTTTTTTACGTGAGCGACGAGCTCTTTTCCGAAAATGAAATTTGAAACCCAACAATCCCGAAGGATAAAAAGATTTGAATTTGTTTTGTGTTTTTTAGACAGAAGTGTTTTTTTAAGTTAGTTCATAACTTGCATTGCACCAAAGTCTAGGGCACATGGACGTATACTTAACGAATCGTCCCAAGACAGGATGCCCGTTAAGTACTCTAGAAAGATGAGAGGAAGCCCCTCATTTCTCATTCCCCACGCTTAAGGCTCGTGGGCAATACACTTTATCTTTATTAAGTGTTTTCAAGAAGTTTTGAGATGAGAAGGGAGAAGACACAAAGGAAACTCTAAAGGGAAACTAAGAGTCCTAATGTTATCATGCATGGGTAACCTATGGTTAGTGAGGCTTAGGAGAGACAACTACCTAAAACCTAATGCTAATCCTACTCCAAGCTTAATAAAAAATTAAGTTGGACTAGGTAGCTCTAAAGGGAGAGAATCCAAGACTTAAACAAGTCTTGAGATTCATGGGAGGAAGATAGTGAAAGAGAAGAATGAGAAAGAGAAAGAGAAGATGAGATACAAGAAATGGCAGCAAGCACATCACATCATAAATGTCCAATTCAAATCATCAAAAATGTTTCAAAGATCAATGCAAAACAATCTCAAGTAAGCATGCAAAGATAATCATGAAAAAATGCAAGCATACTTATATGGAATGCACAATTAAGCATACATGGACTTCATATCAAAATGAAGTGAGAAATATATATGAAGATGAGTGCAAGTCAGAACCAAAATCATATTATCATCAACAATTCTCATGTGCAAAAGGAAATCAAAGCATGAAACATTAGGCACCAAAGAAAGCTACAAAAAGAGGACAAAGTTCCAACACTTAAGCATACTCAAACATGATTCAAACATGATCCATAAATGGTAAAACTTGGTCACAAGGGACCTCAACCAGGGGTAAACATCATATCAAATGCACATACAAAGAATCAAGAAGAAACTCAAGCAAATAGGCATGGCAAGTCAACTTGTGTAAAGAGGTGTCAAGATATAGTCATGCATAAGTCATTTAAGCACAAATAAATAAACATATATCAAATGACATTAAAAAATTGTGAAATCAGAACCCAAATGACCTAGGTCAGAAGCCAATCACATGTCAAAAGATCTCACAAAAATTCACAAGTTAAGCACCTCAAACAAATGAGCAAAGATCACATAAGAAACATGACTCAGCAAAAGAGAGGGACTAAAATGCAATATGAAATGATTTTAAAAATATGAGAAAAATGTTTTTAAGGACCTCAAGATGTCCTCTGAATAATTCAAAAAGAATGAGATGCAAATCATGTATAGATGATGAGAACAAAAATCAACAAGGCAGGGTGTGCACAAGTGAAGCAATCCAAAAAGAAATTAATTAAACAATTAATTCAGATGCACAAAATAAAATAAAAATGAAAAATAAAATTTGACAAAATTTTATAAAACCCTAAATATGCTTCATGATTTTTTTTGGTATTTTTGGATGCATTTAATTAATTTTAAAAATTAAAAATGGAAATGCAACAATTAAGAAAATAAAAAGAAAGAAATAAACTCAGGGGGGTTCAGATAGCATCCCAAACACATTATAAAATGAATTGGATCAAATAAGGGGGGTGCAAGTAGTAAGCCCAAATCAAAAAGTCCAAGAGCGAAGTCAAACATGAAACACATGGAACCCAGTCAAATATCAGACTCAATCACAACCATAGGATTGATCCAACGCATGCAATCTGGTCAACAGAAGTACACAGTAATCAAGATCAACAGGCAAGATCATACAACACACCATAGCAACCATGCACGCACACACATACAAGTGGTCAGATTTAAAAAATAAAAGCACGTGAGGGACATATGATTTTTTAATGTGTTGGCATAATCATGATCATCAGATGAATCCAACGCATGTGAACAAGTCAATGGATCTTAAAAGCATGCAAGATCAAAGGTCCATATTTAATGCACATGGTAAATATCATGGATTGACACACACGCAATCAATAAAATAAAATTAGAACATAAAAGATCTGGCACACTCAGGACCGTTGGATCAAAGCAATGAACGGTGGGATTGCATCTTCCACCTCTGAAACTCTCACCGGCCAGAAAACAAACCAGGTGCCGGAGCCCTAGCTCCGGTCACCTTCTCCGGTGAACACCAACCACAAAAATGACCAGAAATGGCTCATGAGTACATCAAATTAATCAGAATTTCACAAGGATCTCATATATGCAATTATTTTTCACAAACAACCAACACACAAGCCAAATCGAACAGAATAAGTTTGGATCTAAAAACTTAAATCTCAAAATTCAAACAATCCACACGTCCAAACTCAAAACTAAATAGATCAGCATCATCAGTGAACATCATAGATCATTTTGCAAGCAAGAAAAACTAGTTACATGATCATGAAAAGTATGCTAACCTGAAAACTGTAGAGCTTAAAATACACTAAGAACTCCTTCCAAAAGCTGCAGATCTTCCTCTTTTGAGCTCTATTTGCAAAATAAATGCAAATAGAGGCTTGAAATTGGCTGGATCTAAGGTTTTGAACTTGAGCAACTTGAACACGAACTTGATGAAATCCTCACTCTAAGCTCAAACCAATGGTAGATTCTTGTTCCTCTCACCACACTGATCAATAATGTGCAAAGAAAACTTCAAAAACTCTCAAGAGAAGAGAGATTCAAAGAGAGAAAAGTTTGGAGGTGAAAATGGATTCTGAGCAAATGAGGGTGCATGACCTAGCTTTGTGCGTGTGAGTAAGCTTATATACTCTCCATTAGACCTCTCATCATGATTAGCAATTGATTAAACCCCTGATTAGTGAGTTTTGAGTGGTTTTGCCATTTTCCAATTTGTGTTCAATCCCTTAATTTATTCGCGCACCTTCATGCTTTTCATGATGGATACCTCACACTTGACTTGCTGATCACTTTTCAAAAACAATTGGGCCTTGAATTTGCTTGGATAATGAGATTTGGATCAATTTGCAAATTGTTTATTTGTTAAATACACCATGAATAAGGCACTGGTAGGCATGAAGTAATGATAAAAAATGCTCCTTTTGACTTGTACTTTGATGATATAACATGACTTGAAGCAATTGGAAACATTACAAGTCCTTTTGAGTGAAAACGCAAATGATGTAAAGTTGGTACATGTGGAAAGCCCTAAAACACACCTTGCCTTGCCTTAGCCATAACCTGAGTTTCACAAATGCTATGGAGATGTTCTAGTACTTGTTGGAAAGGGGAGAAAAAGATATTCAACTTTCATGTTTGAGGAAAATTCATTTGAAGCTTCCTTGATGATGAAAAGTCAAGTTGAATGTGGTGGAAAAACTGCCAAAAATGGAAAGTTCTCATTATAGGTCATTTTCCAAATTTAGTAACTTTTGTACAAACCCTTGATTCTTGATAAATGGTATGAAAATTGACCCTTGAAGACCATATGAGGATGTGGGACCTTGAAAACCCTAAAGAGAACCTCAAAATTCCACAGTTGACTTTCCTCCTTACAGTTGACTTTTGCTTACTTCACAAGTAACTGATCCACTGAGCATCTTCCACAATGAACCACTAGCCAAGCCTTCCTCTATGAGTACTTGTAAGCATATAGAACCTCATGAGAATGTATTTGAACAAGCAAAACCCATCAAGAAGCCTTTTGGAACCAAAACCCTAATTTGGACCATCTGATTAGGAGAGTGTGGTTCACTTGAAATCTCTTGCCAATCTTGATCTTATGATGATATGATGAACCCCTCAAACCATCTTGAGGCTTGAGACTCCTTTGAAATGAACCAAGTACCTTGATCCCATGCTAAGAACCAATGCTATGCACAAATGCTAATGCAATGCAAAGAAACATAAGCCAATTAGCTAAAAGTAAGAGGGCAAATTTTGGGGGTGTTACAGCTGCCCCTATTCAATCGACTTGAACCTGAAGGGATGATAGCAACGACTTTCAGACATTCAAGGTAGAAGGTGATTGAATACAAAAAGAACCCGGAAATTTGCAAACTGGTGGTAATGAAAATGAAAACGAGCGCGACCGAAAGCGGACTCGAAAAGGAAGACCGGCTGAAAACGCTCTTTCAACAACAGGCGAGTACGACCGAAAGCAGACTCGAAAAGAACAAACGAGTACGACCGAAAGCGGACTCGAAAAGAAAGACCGGCCGAAAATGCTCTTTCAACAGCAGACGAGTACGACCGAAAGCGGACTCGAAAAGAACAAACAAGTACGACCGAAAGCGGACTCGAAAAGAACAAACGAGTACGACCGAAAGCAGACTCGAAAAGGATAAACGAGTACGACCGAAAGTGGACTCGAAAAGGATAAACGAGTACGACCGAAAGCGAACTCGAAAAGAAAGACCGGCCGAAAACGCCCTTTCAACAACAAACGAGTACGACCGAAAGCGGACTCGAGAAGAAAGACCGGCCGAAAACGCCCTTTCAACAACAAACGAGTACGACCGAAAGCGGATTCGAGAAGAAAGATCGGCCGAAAATGCCCTTTTAACAACAAACGAGTACGACCGAAAGCGGACTCGAGAAGAAAGACCGGCCAAAAACGCCCTTTCAACAACAAACGAGTACGACCGAAAGCGGACTCGAGAAGAATAAACGAGTACGACCGAAAGCGGACTCGAGAAGGATAAACGAGTACGACCGAAAGCGGACTCAAAAAGGATAAACGAGTACGACCGAAAGCGGGCTCGAAAAGGATAAACGAGTACGACCGAAAGCGAACTCGAAAAGGATAAACGAGTACAACCGAAAGCGAACTCGAAAAGAAAGACCGGCCGAAAACATTCTTCCAACAACGGTTATACCATATAGGATAAACCTACTGGGGATAACGAAATAACAAAGAGTGCGAGGACGACCGAAAGCGAACTCGAAAAGAAAGACCCAGCCGAAGATGGACTTTCCAACCCAGATAAGTAGAATCAACGGATCTACAAAGATAACTCCGTTGGGGAATAGAGAAATCTAAACAGACACTCTGCGGGGGAGTGTAGGAAGGACCAACAAGAAGGACGAATCCACTGGTTGCGGTGTAGTGTTAACCAACATCTTCTGAATCATGTCACTTTCTGCTAGGGAAAGGAACTGGTAAGGAAATCAAACCTGGCCTATGCTTCGAATGTATATGTTTGACTTTTTCTATGGCGTAATGCTCCATACGAAATGGAAATGCTACGCGTTTGGGAGGATGCCATGCAAGAATGCTTATGCAATGCAAAAGAGGTGCCTCGGTAAAATAAATGCTGAAGGCGAAGGCAAACTCCACTGGGGACGACAACATAAATTGTCCTCCGAAATAAGAGACCCTGCTGAGAAAGACTTCACTCTGCTGAGGAAGACATTGATCACAAATTTTGCTGGAGATGAAAGCTCCGAGAGAAAACCCACTCTGTTGGGGATGGCTATGAATGAATATTGAAGATGGAACCCAAAGAGAGACTCTCTCCGCTGAGAATTACCAACTGACTTCTACCTGGATCTGAAAGGATGCTAATAACAATTAGACTTAAGACCTACTGGGGATAGTTGTTTGAACAAACCACTGAAAGGATCACCACCAAACTCTGCCTGGGGAGACAAGTTAATAATTTTGAACCTGCTTGGGAGATGCTCTTACCTTTACCCTGTCGGGGAATATTAGTACTTTTACCCTGCTGAGGAATACTGGCCATGATTAGCAAACCTGCTTGGGGAACGGTAGATGCTGACATCCACCCTGCTAGCGGATAACATCGAGCTTACCCATCCGGAGGGGATTAACTCATACCGTGGCTAGTGAGAAAAACATTTGTTGACTAGCCAAGTGCTCAGATCCTGTGGGGAAAATAACTCCTTTGTCCCAATAAGATATTCTGTAAGTCTCTTGCTGGGGAAACAACAACCTACTGAGGAGGATGGACTTTCCAATGTCGAGGAGAGTAGCTCTACTAGGGAGGTACCAATGAAGATTGGACTTTGAATTACTTGAGATGACTAGATCTGACCGTTGAGGAAGAGAACACTCTGACTCCTCATCGTCTTCTTGACGATATTCTATCATCTTACCTTGCTGAGAGTGAGGATTCCATCTGTACTGCTAGAGATAAGAAACCTTCATAACAGCCCTTTTCGAACATAGGACAATTCTCTGCTTGAGGAAGAATAACAATTCCCACACCTTGCTGGAAAAAGATACCCTCTGGCTCTTTGCTGGGGGGGAAAAGACTCCAAAAGTTCCACACTGGGAATAACTCAGTGCTTCAAGTTTTTGCATATTGATTGTCAAGAGCGAAACACAGTTCCTTTAACTCTCCACCTTGCCCCAGACCACAGGTTCTACTTGAAGCAATCATCTTAAGAGGATTTTACAGAAAACCTGGCGTTCAACAATGTCCCAGGGTCTTCAAACTCTTAGAGATGTATCCGGTCTGGACATAACTGTCCCATACTTCATGATTCATGAAGTAAACCACCTCGAGAGGGTTCGTAATGACCTGAAATGTTCTACTACAGTATTCTGAACCTTGCAGAGGTGCTATTGATTGACGGTGTTCTGAAGGGAAAAAACTTCTCGCGCCCTTGAAGTGATCTGCCCCAGTACAAGCCTTGCAGTACATTTGTCTCTGACCGACTAGTCTTCGAGAGATTTACCGAATCTCGACGTGATTGCCCCAGTTTACACGCTTGTGGAGAGATTTATCGAATCTCGACATAATTGCCCCAGTTCGAAGAAATTTTCTCAACATGAATGTCCCATGGTTGATTGTACTCTGAAGAGACCTTCTCAACTTGGATGCCCCAGCTTGGCTACATTTTGAAGAGATTTCCCGGTGTGATTGTCCCAGATTGGTTACATCTCAACACAAATGGCTGGGAACTCCTTTTTCCCACATAATCTTTCAGCAACATGTCCTCTGGAGTCTCAGGCACCTCAACTTGGCCAGTTTAAGCTTCTCGACTGATGTTCATCGTGTAAGCTTCTTTGATGTCAAACAAATGTATGCAAGCAGAAAATATTTATTCTGAGAATGATTATTCAAATGCAACACATATGTTAATCTTGAAGTCCTTATTGAAAATATGTCACACAACCGAGTTACGACACTTATTTTTGAAAGGAAAAGCAATACGCACATGCAACACCAACAAAAATCTTATTAGCACAACTCATGGGAGTCAGGAACGCTATCTTGTTGAAGTACGCCTTCAGACTAAACCCTGTTTCAATTAGGACTTTTAAGGGTTGTAGCGTGGCCTGGTTCGCGGTTTGAGAAAAAAGGATTTATGGCTCAAAGTTTATTGGTACCCACCCACTCTTCATGATATTCTCCAGTCCTATGTTCAGCTAATTTGACACAAGCGCTCATCTCTCAAAAGGTTTCCCGATTTCTAGGGAATCCATGCAACTGGTGATTCGACACCTGACGAGGTTTTGGACTAACAGTCGCCCCTTTTTGTCTTTTGTGTCTATAGTCACACGACTTTGTTCTTATCGAGGATTTTCTTTGTAATCCTTTTGGCTTTTGCTTTCTAATTCTTTTGCTTTTTGTTCCCTAATTTTTTCCTGGACTGACTCTTTTGAGTTTTCAATTTTGAAGTCCAGCGGGATGCCTTAACTTTTGCCTAAGTCACTTGCTTTCAAGTTTTTCGACTTAGCAGGCTTTTTCTTTTTCTCTTTTTTCTCTTTTTTTTTTTAACAAGTCGTGTGACACCGTTTTGCCTGACTTGTTTGAAAAGGCTGTGACTGTTTCACTCTTCGGTTGGTGAGGAGTAACCATTGTGGTTCTACACCTCTTGACCTCTTGATAGTGGAATGGAAGGTAATGGATCCTCAGATGTACACTCCTTCTGACAGTTGAACACTTGGTCAAACTAACTGACGCCGACCCTGCCCCTGGGTTAAAATTGAGGGTTTTTCATTTTCAGAAAGAACTCCTACTACTAGGCTCAAAGGGGTTGACAAAGGTCTATCTCCTTATCTCTCCAGTGTTTGTGAATTGGAAACAATGCCTGTACATCCTTAACAGGGTTTTATAAAAAAGCGTACCATTAGAAATTTGCGTTCTTATTTCGTCATCCTCCCTCCAAAAGTCTAGGCAAGAAAGATAGTATTGCAGTGCATATAAACATGACATGAGTGCATAAAAGTAAGATACTTCAGGAACAACACATCATTGCATAAAAATCCACATTCAAACACAAACAAGTTTTTACATGCAGACAATGTTTAAACAAACAAAGGAAAGCTACATATGAAAATGCAGTAAAGGAAGCTGATGATTGCCATTGTTGAGGAGACTTGACTTCATCTGGACTTATTGCTTCTGATGATGTCTTCGCAGCCTCGAGTGCTCACTCTGATAAAGAAGCTTCACCTCATAGGGGTACCATCTGGGGTGATGACCTTTGAGTCGATCAAATCTTGCACCTTGTGTTGGAAAGATTTACAGTCGTCAATTGTGTGCCCAAACGTTCCCGAATGGAACTCACAGCTAGCGTTCATGTCAAGGTCCGGAGGAATAGGGTACGGTACCGGCGTGGTACTCCTCGTTTGAATCAGAGAGTTCTTGAGCAGACGAGCAAACAACTGACTATAAGGGATAGGAATAGGATCAAATATCCTCTTGGGCCTTCTTGGTCTCGGTTACCCCTGCTGCTGATAATTCTGCTGTCGATGCTGATTTGGGCGCCTCACCTGCGCTTGCACTTTCCTTTCCACATTTGGCTGAGGCACAAACAAAGGTTCCTGACGTAGAGCTTCTGCAGCAAAAGGTTGTGGAAGAGATCCAAGACCTGAGGTGGATCCTTTGGAAAAGGAGGGAGTCCCCAATTCCTTTACAACGATGGGAATAAAATCACCTTGCTTACCAGTGCCAACGGATGTAAGCTTGATTGCCTCTGAATCAATGAGATCTTGGACTTTATGCTTGAACCTTGTACAATTCTCAACATTGTGACCAGGTGCCCTAGAGTGGAACTCACATCTAGAATTAGCATTGGGTCCCAGATCTTTGTGGAAAGAGGTCCCAAACTAACACGTTCGACTAGTTTAAGCTCGAGCAAATAAGAAAGCAACTGCACATACGACATTGGAATGGGATCAAACTTCCTCTTAGGCCTCTCTGACTTAGGATCCTCTTGGGGAGCAGGAAGTGATTGCTGATGAGAAAGCTCTGAAACTTCAACTCGTGGAGGGGATTCACGAGGCAATCCATGATCTAGAGCAAATCCCACAAAGATGGGAGAAGTAAGGACCTCTGTTGTGGAAGCGAGCACATGGTCGTTTTCCTTCTTTAACACCTTATTCAAGATTTCCATGACCAGGCCCATCTGAGTCTTCATCCGGTTGACCTCCTCCCTCAGCATCTTCTGGTCTTGCATGAGAGTTTGCATATTCCCCATAAATTGCCCCATCTAAATCTTCATTTCAGTCACCTCTGCACGGAGTTGTTCCATGGATATCCTCTGGTTATCACAGGCTGAGTAGAATACCGATGAATACGTTGGTCGGCAATCCTGTCTGAAGAAAGGAGAACATAAGAAAACTAAAGAATCCGAGAAAACTTGCTATGCAAAAATGAGATGATTATGCAAATGCAAACATGTATGAACATTATCAAGGTGATCTATCCCTTGATTCCAGTTTTAACAACAGAAGAGAACTGAATTCCTGATCATATAAAGAGAATAAGCATCTGTTACAACACAAGTCTAAATAAGCATAAACAAAGACCCCGATCAACAAGCCTGGCGGTGATCCCGGAAATACAAAGAAAAAGCAGCAAGGAAACTAAGGCATATCATCAAGACTCAGCTGTGCTAGAATTCCCCATTCGTCATTCTTTTTACACCAATTCTGCATTTCCTTGAGAAGCTTCTTGGTATTAGGATGCTCTGGTCTCTGAATCAACTCCTGAATCAGAAGATCTCTCATATGCAAGATTCCTGTTAAATAACGACTATGCAACTCCCAATCATCTTCTACAGAAGCTCCACCTGAACTTGGACCTTCGCTCCTGGCTCTTTTCACTTCGGCTTGAATCTTCAGCTGTTCCATATCTGCCATGGTTTCCTTGAGCTTTTCCTCAACAGCTCTCCTCTCAAAGATCCCTGATAAAATCTCCTTATCCTTTTTCTAAAGCTTTGTCTTCAAACCTTCAATCTGTTCCAGATACTTGTCCTCTTTCAACCTGTTGGCAATAATTGCTGTATTCCGACGGTCACTGAACCTGTGAATTCTTGACATAGCATAAGCTAACTCTTTCTTTTTGGACGAAAGGACCTTGCTAACACTTTTCAACGCTTGAGCCACTTTCTCTCTGGCTGTGGCTTCCTTAGACAATTCTTTCTCCTTCACAACCAAAAGTTCTGATTTCAACCTGGCAGCATGGATAACTTCACCTTTTTCGTGCTTTAACTGACCAACCTCTCTGCCCAGCTCACGATTCTCCTCTCGGAGTTTCTCCTTCTCAGCCCATAACTTATCATACTTCTCTGCATCAACAGTCGTGGGAGCCTCGATCATCAAAGAATACAAAGGTGGTTCCACCGGGAAGGGAAGAAGCTCCTCTTCTGCTCTTTTCTTAATCCACTCTTCATAGGAAGGAAATGCCCGGTTGTTACATTTCCCGAATGAAGTTTTTCCCTTCTTGGTCACCTGCTTCTAAGCATTCACAATCTTCCTTATCATCTCTTGATCCTCAGTACCATTGAAGAATAAGGACTCTCTGATATCTCGCTCTTCAGATGGACCTCTCAAAGGATAACCAAACTGCCTGATAACAAGGGAAGGATTATAGTTAATTCCACCTCTTCTCCCTATCAAGGGTACATTAGGGAATTCTCCGCACTTGCAAATAATCTCCATTCCTAGCAAGTCATGGTTGAACCAAACAATGTTGTCAGCAGTCAAGCCCATTAACCTCTTTGACCACTTCATAGAATCTCTCGTATCAACGAAAGCGCCAGCTTCGGGGAGATGACTCAGAAACCAAGTGGATAAGAGTCGTGCACAGCAACTCACAGTTCTTCCACGCCTATTTTCATTCTTGTAGTGGACTGAGTGATACACATCACCTAGCAAGGTAGGTATAAGATTCTTTGAAATAAAGATTCTGACAACATACATATCCACCAGATCAGGAACATTGGGAAACAGGACAATCCCATAGATGCACATAGCCAGAATAGCTTGGAAAGCAGTCCAATTCCTCTCCTTAACATGTATACAAGCTTGATCAAACAAGAACTTCAATAAGAAACCCTTAGCTCCTTGTTTCTCCATAATATTACTGCTCAGAACGGATTCACCAATATGAAGAGCAATAGCCATTTCTTTTATCCCAGGGTATTCTTCAGAAAAGAATACTATGTCATGCCTGATGGAGATTCCCAAAATAAATGAGAACTCCTCCAACGTTGGAGCCAAGATATAGTCTGGGAAAGTGAAGCAACGCAAAGACGGATCATAGAACTGAAGAAGTATATGAACGACATCCTTCTCATACTTGGAGATACTGTAGACAAACTTCAGAAGTCTTCCATACTCTCCACTGAACTCTATACGAACTCCGAGACCAGCCATACTAATCAGCTTGTGAATCAACGTCAAGGTCGGGTCTGGGAATGAATACGCAACAATCTTCTTTCTCTGGACATCCATGTTAAGGCAACCTCAGAAAACCGGAATCAAGAGTAAGATGCAAGCCCTGAAAAATGTCAAACATGTTAGAATACAAGAAAAATGATATGCACATGCAAGCATGGGATCAAGGCATCACTACTGGATGTGTTGTGCTGCTAACTGAACAAGAACCACAACCCAGAAAACCAGAATTCTAGAATACCGAACCACTGAGATAACCAAAAACCCAGATAATCAAACACTGATGAGAAATCCAGAAAACCGGGTAGGTTGAAGGTTTCGGTTCCCTGCAAGCCTGCAAACACCCATCCCATCTCACATGAGGGTTCTAGAAAGGCGAGGATTCTCAATATCCCGGGCTCTCAGGTCAAGAAATGATGATACGTTCACCATTTCTGGTTTGGCATCATCATCAATCGAGGAGGCCTCAATTGATTCCCCTAAAAAATAAGGTCATCCTATGCGAGTCCCTCAGCATTGGGTCCTCGGATCGACAAGTGTAATGGGTTTGCCATTTATGGTCTGCCATTATCACAGGTCGGGAGGAGAGGCGCAACTGAGGTATCGGAGAAACGGTCACCAGAGTCGGCAGCTCTCTAGATCAACACCCTAACATGTGCAAGACACACATGTCAGAATGCGTCCCAAGATAGCCTCGTCTGGTTGTGAATTTCGTGAACACACAAATGCACCAAGCTGGCACGTAGGTCCCACTACTTTCCACTATAGTCCTAGGGTGTACTCAAACCTGGGTATTGGGCTTATCTCTCAGAACAACCCAACCTGAAAACAGAAACCAGCCAGCAAAGCACAGCAATATCCAGTATCACAGTAATAAAATGAAATGCAATACAATAAAAGCTGTAAAACAGTAATATACAACATAATAAAGCACAACAAATAAACACCCAACGAAAAAAACAAACAAGCGCTAGGATCGACTCTCTAAAGGGGATGGACCAGCAAGAGGTCAACCAGAGTCCCCAGCAGAGTTGCCAGCTGTCGCTCCTGAAAGATTCGCATCCAATAGTACAAACGCGAGAGTGGCGCAGAAAACACAGAGTCGCCAACAATGTGTATTTATCCTGAGAGAGGGAAATGAAACACTGCATAAACCTGAAGAGAAAGGGGGAAAGACATGGTCATCGCAACCATAGTCCGGGTTCGGGAGTCGGTTATGTGAGGGGAAGGTGTTAGCACCCCACGCATCCATCGTACTCGATGGGATCCACGCTTGTTATCTAAACGGAGGGTGAGCTGTCCTACTATCTATGGCTGAACAAGAGAAAACGGGGATGGGGGTGACTAAGACGGACTCGGTATGACATATTCGATGCCCTAGGCCTACGTACTCCCTCAGTGCAATGGGAAAGTCAGAGTCAACGTAGTTCGGACGGGAACTGTGGGGGAAGGTTGCTCGCCAAGACAATCGCTGTCTTGTGCCTACATATCCTCAATCGGACGAGAGAGAGGAATCAGAGCTAATGTAGTTCGTGGGTACGACCACGAATTGGTAAGTGTTTTTTTACGTGAGCGACGAGCTCTTTTCTGAAAATGAAATTTGAAACCCAACAATCCCGAAGGATAAAAAGATTTAAATTTGTTTTGTGTTTTTTAGACAGAAGTGTTTTTTTAAGTTAGTTCATAACTTGCATTGCACCAAAGTCTAGGGCACAGGGACGAATACTTAACGAATCGTCCCAAGACAGGACGCCCGTTAAGCACTCTAGAAAGATGAGAGGAAGCCCCTCATTTCTCATTCCCCACGCTTAAGGCTCGTGCACAATACACTTTATCTTTATTAAGTGTTTTCAAGAAGTTTTGAGATGAGAAGAGAGAAGACACAAAGGAAACTCTAAAGGGAAACTAAGAGTCCTAATGTTATCATGCATGGGTAACCTATGGTTAGTGAGGCTTAGGAGAGACGACTACCTAAAACCTAATGCTAATCCTACTCCAAGCTTAATCAAAAATTAAGTTGGACTAGGTAGCTCTAAAGGGAGAGAATCCAAGACTTAAACAAGTCTTGAGATTCATGGGAGGAAGAGAGTGAAAGAGAAGAAGGAGAAAGAGAAGGAGAAGATGAGATACAAGAAATGGCAGCAAGCACATCACATCATAAATGTCCAACTCAAATCATCAAAAATGTTTCGAAGATCAATGCAAAACAATCTCAAGTAAGCATGCAAAGATAATCATGAAAAAATGCAAGCATACTTATATGGAATGCACAATTAAGCATACATGGACTTCATATCAAAATGAAGTGAGAAATATATATGAATATGAGTGCAAGTTAGAACCAAAATCATATTATCATCAACAATTCTCATGTGCAAAAGGAAATCAAAGCATGAAACATTAGACACCAAAGAAAGCTACAAAAAGAGGACAAAGTTCCAACACTTAAGCATACTCAAACATGATTCAAACATGATCCATAAATGGCAAAACTTGGTCACAAGGGACCTCAACCAGGGGTAAACATCATATCAAATGCAAATACAAATAATCAATAATAAACTCAAGCAAATAGGCATGGCAAGTCAACTTGTGTAAAGAGGTGTCAAGATATAGTCACGCATAAGTCATTTAAGTACAAATAAACAAACATATATCAAATGACATTCAAAAATTGTGAAATCAGAACCCAAATGACCTAGGTCAGAAGGCAATCACATGTCAAAAGATCTCACAAAAATTCACAAGTTAAGCACCTCAAACAAATGAGCAAAGATCACATAAGAAACATGACTCAATATGCAAAAGAGAGGGACTAAAATGCAATATGAAATGATTTTAAAAATATGAGAAAAATGTTTTTAAGGACCTTAAGATGTCCTCTGAATAATTCAAAAAGAATGAGATGCAAATCATGTATAGATGATGAGAAAAAAAATCAACAAGGCAGGGTGTGCACAAGTGAAGCAATCCAAAAAGAAATTAATTAAACAATTAATTCCGATGCACAAAATAAAATAAAAAAGAAAAATAAAATTTGACAAAATTTTATAAAACCCTATATATGCTTCATGATTTTTTTTGGTATTTTTGGATGCATTTAATTAATTTTAAAAATTAAAAATGGAAATGCAACAATTAAGAAAATAAAAAGAAAGAAATAAACTCAGGGGGGTTCAGATAGCAGCCCAAACACATTATAAAATGAATTGGATCAAATAAGGGGGGTGCAAGTAGTAAGCCCAAATCAAAAAGTCCAAGAGCGAAGTCAAACATGAAACACATGGAACCCAATCAAATATCAGACTCAATCACAACCATAGGATTGATCCAACGCATGCAATCTGGTCAACAGAAGTACACAGTAATCAAGATCAACAGTCAAGATCATACAACACACCACAGCAACCATGCACGCACACACATACAAGTGGTCAGATTTAAAAAATAAAAGCACGTGAGGGACATATGATTTTTTAATGTGTTGGCATAATCATGATCATCAGATGAATCCAACGCATGTGAACAAGTCAATGGATCTTAAAAGCATGCAAGATCAAAGGTCCATATTTAATGCACATGGTAAATATCATGGATTGACACACACACAATCAATAAAATAAAATAAGAACATAAAAGATCTGGCACACTCAGGACCGTTGGATCAAAGCAATGAACGGTGGGATTGCATCTTCCACCTCTAAAACTCTCACCGGCCAGAAAACAAACCAGGTACCGGAGCCCTAGCTCCGGTCACCTTCTCCGGTGAACACCAACCACAAAAATTACCAGAAATGGCTCATGAGTACATCAAATTAATCAGAATTTCACAAGGATCTCATATATGCAATTATTTTTCACAAACAACCAACACACAAGCCAAATCGAACAGAATAAGTTTGGATCTAAAAACTTAAATCTCAAAATTCAAACAATCCACACGTCCAAACTCAAAACTAAATAGATCAGCATCATCAGTGAACATCATAGATCATTTTACAAGCAAGAAAAACAAGTTACATGATCATGAAAAGTATGCTAACCTGAAAACTGTAGAGCTCAAAATACACCAAGAACTCTTTCCAAAAGTTGCAGATCTTCCTCTTTTGAGCTCTATTTGCAAAATAAATGCAAATAGAGGCTTGAAATTGGCTGGATCTTAGGTTTTGAACTTGAGCAACTTGAACACGAACTTGATGAAACCTCACTCTAAGCTCAAACCAATGGTAGATTCTTGTTCCTCTCACCACACTGATCAATAATGTGCAAAGAAAACTTCAAAAACTCTCAAGAGAAGAGAGATTCGAAGAGAGAAAAGTTTGGAGGTGAAAATGGATTCTGAGCAAATGAGGGTGCATGACCTAGCTTTGTGCGTGTGAGTAAGCTTATATACTCTCCATTAGACCTCTCATCATGATTAGCAATTGATTAAACCCCTGATTAGTGAGTTTTGAGTGGTTTTGCCATTTTCCAATTTGTGTTCAATCCCTTAATTTATTCGTGCACCTTCATGCTTTTCATGATGGATACCTCACACTTGACTTGCTGATCACTTTTCAAAAACAACTGGGCCTTGAATTTGCTTGGATAATGAGATTTGGATCAATTTGCAAATTGTTTATTTGTTAAATACACCATGAATAAGGCACGCTTAGGCATGAAGTAATGATAAAAAATGCTCCTCTTGACCTGTACTTTGATGATATAACATGACTTGAAGCAATTGGAAACATTACAAGTCCTTTTGAGTGAAAACGCAACTGATGTAAAGTTGGTACATGTGGAAAGCCCTAAAACACACCTTGCCTTGCCTTAGCCATAACCTGAGTTTCACAAATGCTATGGAGATGTTATAGTACTTGTTGGAAAGGGGAGAAAAAGATCTTAAACTTTCATGTTTGAGGAAAATTCATTTGAAGCTTCCTTGATGATGAAAAGTCAAGTTGAATGTGGTGGAAAAACTGCCAAAAATGGAAAGTTCTCATTATAGGTCATTTTCCAAATTTAGTAACTTTTGTACAAACCCTTGATTCTTGATAAATGGTATGAAACTTGACCCTTGAAGACCATATGAGGATGTGAGACCTTGAAAACCCTGAAGAGAACCTCAAAATTCCACAGTTGACTTTCCTCCTTACAGTTGACTTTTGCTTACTTCACAAGTAACTGATCCACTAAGCATCTTCCACAATGAACCACTAGCCAAGCCTTCCTCTATGAGCACTTGTAAGCATATAGAACCTCATGAGAATGTATTTGAACAAGCAAAACCCATCAAGAATCCTTTTGGAACCAAAACCCTAATTTGGACCATCTGATTAGGAGAGTGTGGTTCACTTGAAATCTCTTGCCAATCTTGATCTTATGATGATATGATGAACCTCTCAAACCATCTTGAGGCTTGAGACTCCTTTGAAATGAACCAAGTACCTTGATCCCATGCTAAGAACCAATGCTATGCACAAATCCTAATGCAATGCAAAGAAACATAAGCCAGTTAGCTAAAAGTAAGAGGGCAAATTTTGGGGTGTTACAGGCCTATCAAGGCGCATTATGTCAATCTAGGGTACATCGTTCCATCGATTTACACTAATCATGGAGGATGAGGTAGCTAGTGCATCAACCATGTGATTTTCTTCACGAGGAATGTGATGTAAATCAATCTTGTTGAAGAAGGGTAACAACCTTCTTGCATGGTCTTTTTAAGAAATCAATCCCAATTAATATGTGTTCCACTCTCCTTTGATCTGATTTATAATCAGGGCTGAGTCTCCATACACATCCAAATTCTTTAACCTTAAGTTGATAGCTTCTTCGAGACCCATGATGCAAACTTCATATTCGGCCTCATTGTTTGTACATTTGAATGCCAATCTGGCGGTGAAAGGAATATGGGTACCCTGAGGTGTAACAATGATTGCGCCAATTCCATTTCCATAAGCGTTGACAGCTCCGTCGAAAATTAGTCTCCATTGGGATCCTGGCTCTGACCCTTCGTCTGGTAGCGGTTCATCGTAATCTTTCATTTTTAGGTACATGACATCATCGTCTGGGAAGTTGATTTTGATTGATTCATTATTGTCAATTGGTTGGTGAGCCAAATGATCGGCTAAAACACTTCCTTTGAAGGCTTTCTGAGCATGGTACTCGATGTCGTATTCTGATAACAACATTTGCCAATGGGAAATCCTTCCTGTTAAAGCAGGCTTTTCAAAGACGTACTTGATCGGATCCATTTTGGAGATTAACCAAGTAGTGTGACAAATCATGTACTGGCGAAGACGTTTAACTGCCCAAGCTAGAGCGCAGGAAATTTTCTCAAGCATTGTGTATCGAGTTTCACAGTCCGTGAATTTCTGGCTTAAGTAGTGTTCTGGACTGGACCAATGGCTAGAATTGGCCCAATCAACCTCTGCTCCAGAGCGGCCCAAATTGCCTAAGTCCAATCCACAGAGGGGCAAAAGTGACCTTTCTGCCCCTCCAACCGGGCAAGGAATGCAACGTTCCTCCCCGACGTTGATGCCTGTTACGCACGGCTTCCTCGCTGCCCGAACAGCAAGGGACAGGTGCCCGGAACTGCGTTCATTCCCGACATAACGGCTAGTTTCGAGCACCCTACCCGGCATAACGGCTAGTTTGGGCAGTCACCTATTCTTTGTGGAAAACGGTTATTTTGCCCCGAAAATAGGACCGTTGGCCACGCGCTGGGAGCTCTATATAAATCCTCTCGCTTGAGAGGGTCAGGTATCCAATATTCACCCTAAGAATTCATACTTTGTACTTGCCCCTTTTCTTTGGCCCTTTCTCACTTGAGCGTCGGAGTGCCTTGCAGGTACACCCCCCTCCTCTCCCTACGACCAGCATCCCTGACGCACTTGGCGGCCTGATTCTACAGGATCTGATCCAGCCTTCACGATCAGTGACGCCGTCTGTGGGAAATTTTTGTTCTCCCCATCTCTCTTTAACCGAAGATCAAAACAATTCTCAAACATCATCACGATCATGGCTTCCCAAGATCGCTCCAAGGATGCTCTCCAATCAACCATCCTCCCCATCAACAAATCTGACGTTGACGCCCAATCATCTCTCCTCCGAGATGCCCGTTTCCTTAGGGATGGAGCCACTACTTCTCCTTCCCCTACCCCTGCTGATCGCAACAAAGATCAACCGTCTCTCGACCTCCAGCCCGTTCCTGTTCCGCCCAGCGCCGACCCGACCGTGGCAGCCCTCCTAGAGGCCCTCAACAAAACCAACACCCTGATCCTGCAGCAAAACGAGAGGATCGGGGCACTGGAAAAGTCTCGCTGTCCAAGATTCCCTCCTACGCGGAGGAACCAACGACGATCTAGAAGCCCACAGCCACGGAGAGAAATTGACCGAAGACTGCGCCAAGAGCACGATCCTCACGTAGCCCGAAAGCGCGACCAGATCTCCCCGTGTGACCAGCACGCTCATGACCACAAAAGGACTCGAAGGAACGAGGAGTCTCCGATCAAGTCCAAAGGACGGGCACGCTCACCTTATCCTCGAAGGAACCGCTCACCTTCTCCTCGAAGGAACTGTTCACCTTCTCCACGAAGGAACCGCCGACGCGAGCAACCCATCCGGTCACCATCATAATCCAGTTCTAGTGACGACGATGAGCCTCGCGGCCCGTTGTCCCAGGAGATCTTGGACACCCGTCTCCCAAAAGGCTTGGAGAAACCCCTGTCACTTGGCATATACGACGGGACCACCGACCCCGACGAGCACATCGAGAACATCGATGCGCTGCTAGACTACCGTGGCGTATGGGACGCCATCAAATGCAGACTGTTCCCGACCACGCTTCGGAAGGGAGCAATGACATGGTATAAACAATTGCCCGAGGAATCCATCACCTCGTGGAAACAACTGGGCAGGATGTTCTCAAGGCACTTCACAGCATCTCGCCGCCATTCCAAAACTGAGGCCTCCCTTGGAGCCATAATCCAGGGGAAAGATGAACCTCTCCGTGCATATATCGAGAGGTTCAACAAGGAAGCTGTGCAGGTCCCGACGACAGATAAGATGAAGAAGTTCCTGCTCGAACAAGGGGTCCGCCCGGACTCCGAGTTCGCTAAAGCCATTAGCCTCGCGCCACCGAGGAACTTGGACGCCCTCCTCCTCAAAGCCCAATATCATATTCAGTACGAGGAAAAAATTACGGCCAGCAACGTCCGAGCGTCTTGCCGCCAGGAGAACGCCCGGGCTTCCAAAGGAGAAGAAACCTCAACATTTCGTCGGGGTGAACGAAGGCACGAGGACCGTCCCCGTGACTCCCATGACAGCAAAGGGCCCTCTGGGCATTTCCATGATTACACTCCCCTGACCATTTCCAGGGAGAAGATTTTGAACGAATGTGCCAATTTGGAGTTCAAACAAGCCGGGTCCGCTTCCCCAAACAGCTGCCGAATAGACCAAACGTGGACAAGTCAAAGTACTGCCGCTTCCACAAAAGTCACGACCATATTATGGAGGACTGCATCCATCTGAAGGATGCCATTGAAATACTGATCAGGGACGGCCACCTGAAGCAGTTCGCGAAGAAGAAGGACACTCCTCGGCAGGACGCCCAGGAGTCCAAGAAGGTCGAGGAGGAGGTACCCTCCTCGGAAGACGCCAACATACAGGTCGCTATGTCCATATCGTGACCCGAGGACTTCAACGTCCCTGACAGGCTCAGCGCCCCTGCATATTTCGCGGCCCACAGCCCGTGGGAGACCTTTCCCTCCGCCATGGTCATCTCTGGTGGGGGTTTCAACAAAGTTACTGTGGGATCCGTGAAACGGAAGTTCGAACACCTGATCAACACCAACTCGAACAAAGTGAACATGCTTGATCAGGCCCCGAAGGGTTCCATCCCCATCTCCTTCTACAGGGAGGAACTCCTCGGTGGCTCCCTGAACTCAAGCATTCTGTTGCTCGTCAGAGCCTAAATGGCAAACTTCGACGTTCGCCGAATCCTAGTCGACCAGGGCAGCTCGGTCGACATCATGTACTCCCAACTGTTCTCAACGCTCCAGCTGGACGAATCGCACCTTACCCCCCTATGTAGGGTCCGATTTACAGGGGTTCAACGGGTCTGTGACCAAGCCTTAGGGTTACGTCAAGTTGATCGTGACCTTCGGAGCAGCTGAAACTGCCAGATCCATCAAGGTGCAATTTTTGGTAATCGATTGCCCGTCACTTTACCAATGCATTTTCGGAAGGCAAACTCTAGCCAAGTTGGTAGCAGTACCATCGACCATCCACCTGAAGATGAAGTATTACACTTCAAAAGGAATGGTCGCCACCCTCCACGGTGATATAGAAGATGCACAACGGTGTTTTGAAGCAGCTACAAAGGGGCTCAACGCCATTGCGCCCAAGCCTAAAGCGTCGAGCAAGCCAGCACTGTCAAGTAGCTCCGAGGAGGCCAAGCCTCTGCCCCAGGTCGACTCTATCGACCTCGACATTCACTTCCCCGAGGACCAACAGGAGGAACGAGCAGCTTCAGTCGGCCCATCCACGTCATCCAGCAGCAACTCCCATCCAATGCGCCCAATCCCGGATGGCAACTTCGAGCTAGTCCTGTTCGGCGAAGACCCCCAACGGGGAGTAAAGATCAGAGCAGACCTGCCTGACATCGCGAGGAAGCAGCTCAAAGCGTGCCTCCGAGAGAATGTCGACCTTTTCGTGTGGAGCGCCGCGGAAATGGTCAGCTTGGATCCATCCGTCGCATGTCACCAGCTGACCATTGACTCGACCATCAAGGCCGTAGCACAACGTAGGAGAAAGCAGTCTCCAGAGAAGACGGAGGCTGCTGAAAAAGCTATAAAGGACCTCCTCGAGGCCAAATTTATTTCGGAGGCCAAGTACACCACTTGGCTGTCCAACGTTGTATTGGTTAAAAAATCTAATGGAAAATGGCGCATGTGCATTGATTATACCGATCTCAATAAGGCATGCCCGAAGGATGCCTACCCCCTCCCCAATATTGATAAACTTGTTGATAATTCCGCTGGTTTTAAACTTTTATCGTTCATGGACGCCTACTCGGGCTACACTCAAATCCCAATGGCAATGTTCGACAGAAAATATACGACCTTCATGACCGAATTAGGCAACTATTACTACAATGTAATGCCCTTCGGCCTGAAGAACGCCGGAGCAACATACCAACGAATGATGAACAAAGTGTTCCAGGGAGAAATAGGCGACATGCTCGAAGTCTACATGGACGACATGATCGTAAAATCCCATGAGGAAACCGATCACACCGCCCATCTACGAAAATTCTTCGAACAGGCAAGGAAATACAAAATGCGTTTCAATCCGGAGAAGTGCACGTTCGGCGTCCGGGCAGGAAAATTCCTCGGCTTCTACTTAACAGAACGAGGAATCGAGGCCAACCCCGACAAATGTCGGGCATTCTCCGAGTTTCCTACGCCCAAGTCTAAAAAATCCATCCAGTCCCTCAACGGGATGCTCGCGTCACTATCTCGTTTCGTGGCCAAGTCCGCCCAGCACGCTCTGCCATTCTTCAAACTCCTCCGCAAAGAGGCAACATTCGAATGGATCGAGGAGTGCGACAAGGCCCTTCTCCACCTAAAACGGGCACTCTTAGAGGCGCCGGTCCTTTCTCGACCGGACAATGGCGAAACGCTATACTTATATCTAGCCGTTGCGACCGAAGCAGTGAGTGCCGCTCTCATCTGCGAGATGCCTGACGGGCAGAAACCCATTTACTTCACAAGCAAAGCGTTACAGGGACCAGAGTTAAGATACTAGTAGATAGAGAAAGTGGCATTGGCCCTCATCAACGCATCCAGGAGATTAAGACACTACTTCCTGGCTCACACGATCGTGGTTCGAACAGATTAGCCCATAAAGCAGCTGCTCGGACGACCAGACATGGCCGACCGAATGCTCAAATGGTTGCTAGAGCTGTCTGAATTCGACATCCAATACGAAGGTAGAAAATCCCTCAAGGCCCAAGCTCTGGCCGACTTCGTCACCGAGATGATGTTCGCAGACTCCCCCGCGAGCGAAGCACATAAATGGACCATCTTCGTCAACGGGTCCTCAAGCTCGGTAGGAAGCGGTGCGGGCATCATACTGGAGAGCGACGAAGGAATTATCATCGAGGTATCACTCACGCTGTCTTTCCCAACCTCCAATAACCAGGCAGAATACGAAGCCTTCCTCGTTGGGCTACGCCTTGCCGAGGACCTGGGCGCACAAGAAGTCGTCATTTGCACGGACTCACAACTCGTGGCCCTCCAGGTCCTGGGTGAATACCAAGCCAAAAACGACAACCTGATCGAATACTTGGCCCTGGTAAAGAAGGAAATGGCGAAATTCACAATAGTGGAAATGAAACACGTTCCCCGCGAACATAACGTACGAGCAGACGTGCTGTCTAAACTGGCCAGCACGAAGAAGAAAGCCGGAAACAAATCCGTCATACAAGAAGTGCTTCCTTGACCCAGCATCGAGAAGGCCTCCCCGACACTCGACGTGCAGGTGATCGGCGATAACAACTGCTGGATGACCCCAGTCTACAACTATCTCGCCAAAGACGAACTCCTGTCTGACGCAAAGGAGGCCAGCACGATCAGGCGAAGAGTCTACTCGTACGTCCTGGTCGAAGGTAAACTATACAGGCGGGGATTCTCCATTCCACTGCTCAAATGTGTCGAGGAGGAAATGGTCGCACACATCATGCGCGAAATCCACGTGGGAATCAATGCCCAACATCTCGGAGGAAGGTCCCTTGCTCGCAAGGCTCTCCGAGCAGGGTACTACTGTCCGACCATGCAAAATGACGCGAAAGAACACGTGAAGAAATGCGACAAATGCCAACGGCACGCGGACATACACCTGGCTCCGCCTAATGAGCTCAAGGCTATGTCCTCCCCGTGGCCATTCGCCTGGTGGGGCCTAGACATCCTAGGACCCTTCGTGG
Organism: Lathyrus tuberosus; assembly: GCA_022829125.1. Lineage (NCBI taxonomy): Eukaryota > Viridiplantae > Streptophyta > Magnoliopsida > Fabales > Fabaceae > Lathyrus > Lathyrus tuberosus. The sequence goes on along the minus strand of JALAZF010000974.1, from coordinate 653,788 downwards.
TAGGATCAAGTCAGAACAAGTACCTCATAGTGGGCGTAGATTATTTCACAAAGTGGATAGAAGCAGAAGCTTTAGCCAAAATAACTGCCCTCAACATCTTGTGTTTCTACAAATGAAACATCCTCGCACGTTTCGGTAATTCCCCAAGCGATAGTAACGGACAACGGGACGCAATTCACGGACAGGAAGTTTCAGGACTTTGTCGCCCAACTGGGCACGAAGCAACACTTCACATCCGTCGAACACCCTCAAACAAACGGGCAGGCTGAGTTAGCTAATCGAGTCATCCTTCGAGGCCTCAAGCGAAGGCTAGACGAAACAAAGAAGGCATGGGTCGAGGAGCTACATAGCGTGCTCTGGGCATACCGTACAACTCCCCATTCAACGACTAGGGAAACACCTTTTCGTTTAGCATACGGAACCGAGGCTGTAATTCCAGTCGAAGTTCACGTGCCCTCTAGGCGGACAGAGTCGCCCCTAGACGAGGAGATGAACGACGAATCTTTAAGGGAAGAGCTCGACCTCGTAATGGAAATCAGAACTGGGGCAGCTCTCCGCGAAGCCTCACTGAAACAAAAGATCACCATCAGGCACAACGCCAAAGTGATACGACGAGAGTTCGATGTGGGAAGCCTTGTCCTAAGAAGAAACCACAAAGACTCTCGCGAAGGTAAGCTAGCAGCAAATTGGGAGGGACCCTATCGCGTCCGGGCAAAAACGGAAAATGGGGCCTACTACCTAGAACATCTCACTGGGGAAGAACTCGCTCGACCATGGAACGCTGAGAAGCTAAAACAATACTACAGCTAAATCCTCGGTTCGACTCGTTGCAACGACGAATGTCAGCTACCGACCACTATGCGCGTCTAGGTACAAGCGTCGCATGCGACTAAAGCATAACCCCGCTCAGTAACGAGCCCAGTAAGTGCTCGACAGCGGTCCTCGATCGAGCATCACCGTCGCCAAAGTACCATGATTGGCAGAACCCTAGCTCGCGATGGGACATTCACGCCACGAACTCAGGCCTCAAACGCGGCCTGAGCTCCGCTCCCCGCCAGGACATTCCCCGGCAGTTCGACCAATTCCCCACACTACCGAACACATCTATTACGAGTAATCTCCCCAAAAAATATTCACACAAGTCAAATACCCCCTATCACAGGTTGACATACATTCACAACGAGCATGCATACAACACTTATCAAAAATAAAAGCAAGTAAAGTCATGCAAACAACAGAACTAAATATGCGATAATTTAACAAGTGGCCGCAAAGACCACAATTGTACATTGTTACATAAAACGGGGGCCATGCCCCCCAAAAATAAATTATAACGGCACGCAGGCCGGACAAATTACAACTACATCAACAAAACAACAAACTCCTCATTCATCAGCATGCTCGGTTGACTCTGGCTCGGGTCCCTGCTCCTCTGCAGGCTGATCCTCGGGGGTAGTGGCAAGGAGACCTTCGGCCAAGACAATGCGACCATCATCAACACGCACAAGATAATGAGTGCCCTCAACAGAGATTTCAAGCCCAGGGTTCACCACGCGCAGCTGAGCCATAGCGTTTCCAAAGGATTCCTCCGCAACGGCAATGTCATCATCTTCGGCCAGCAATATACGAGCGACCAGCTCGGATCTAGTCTTTAAATTTCTCACATCGTCCGGCTCGTCAGCACCCGGGGCATTGGCCGCCCTCAGCTCCCTGATCAGCTCCTCGACAGCTTTCTTCTCCGCCGACAACTTAGAGTTCTCCTTTTTTAGCCTGGCCACTTCCTCTTCCGCCTTCTTCCGAGCCTCGCCGGCACCCTTGACTTCTTCCTTGAGGGATGCCACAGAAGCACGGGCAGCGTCGAGTTCGGTCTCAGTTGCAGAGTCCCCTTCAGCATAAACTGCCGCCATCTCCAGCATCCGGACAAAGGCTGAAGCGTCTTGGGCCACCAGCATCCTCTTGCTCGGGCGGTCCATGCCTTCCAAGCGAATAGATTCTGCCCAGGGAACAACTAAAGAATTACCTTCGAAAAACCTCCTATCGAGGATGCAGGGAGGAAGCTCGAACTTCCCTTTCTCCGCGACCCGAGTAAGGTCCACGGCATTAGCTACCCTTGGTTGCTTGGAACGCCGACTAACGGCATGGGAGATCCCCGAGAAGCAGGAGTAGGAGAAGTGGAGGTCCCTGCAACAGATTGCACTGGAGGAGGAACACGGGCACCAGCAAATCCAGATTTCGGAGGGGCCGTTCCAACTTTGTTCCTCGCCAGAGCGTTCCTCATAACCCGATCGTGAGCCTGAGGCATCTCACCTGCACAAACAAAACACGAACATGTTAGATATGAGGAAAAGAAATAACGTGAACAAAATCTAAATGACTAAGACTACCAAGCAGCGTCTCAGCGTCCGCAGGAGTCTTGCACTCCAGCAGTGCCTTAACGTTGATGAACCGGCGCTCGACCCTCTGACTCCCATCTTCCTCGAAGATCGGGCTGCCCTTGCTAGTCCAACACTCATCGAGATTGAAGGAGTTGACCCACTTCACCAACGCCTCGTAAGCCACGGCGTCCTGCCCGCGCAGGTCGCCCGGTTGAAAAACGTAATCGCTGGGCTTCTTGGTGAAATGGTCGGGTGCCCAGCGGATGGGGAACCTGTAAAGCCTCTGCCCGATGTACTTCCCCTCCTCGTTAAGCAGCTCGTTTCTGTTGTCGTCAACCTCTATCTCCCATACATATGTGCTGTCCTGGGCAACCTCGGACACAGGTTCAACAACGAAGTACCGCTGCTTGAATGTCCGGACTGACTCCGAAAACGGTTTATACAGCTTGCGAGGATGCTTCAGAGAAACCCAGCCATACTTCTTCCCCGTCAGCTGCCTTTGTAGATGGAAAATAGCGAAGAACAGAGGGAGAGTGGCCCCCAAAGAAATATGCTCGCACACCAATTCGAAAGCCCGGATGAAGGCCAGCGAATTAGGGTGCAGTTTTGTAGGGGCTAACTTCAGATGCTCGAACACCGACCGCTGAAAATCAGTAAAAGGCAGCCTCAGTCCCAGCTCTTTGAAGGCATACTCATACATTGTGAAGCGGTCCCCGAAGTCCGTGCAGACCCGCTCGTTCAAAGTAGGGAAATGCACCTTCCACTCCCCTTCCAGTCCTACCTCCGTAAAGACGTCCGCCAAAGACTTTGCGAACGTAGAAATGTGCTCGGAAGGTTCGGCCACCTCCCACTCCTCCGCGGAGAACCCTTCGACGTCATCCTCGTCCATATCATCCCGAACCTCTTCTTCCCCGACATCACTTGGAGAGCTCGAAGCCGTCGAGCTGCTCTCGTCCGAGGATCCTGTTTCCTCCTCAGACGTGTCCAAAATAACTTCTCTATCTGGCCCCGTCGCCATGTCGATCACCTGAAAAGCAGAGAAGAATGTGAATTCGACAGCAAATCAAATCCACCATTCCACTGCCAAGTCAAGTGAAAGGGCGCGCAAAGGGCTAAGGACAGCGTCCCCGACCTAAGCCCTAACGTCAAAGGAAAGGTTGGAACCTCCCCGCGAGGAGCCGCTTGAAACATATCATCGACTGACGAGGAGCTTCCCCACACTCAATCCCAGTTTTTGTTCGAAGCTCCGCCGGAAATCACGAAGCTTCACCGGAATCTGGAGTTATTCTGCCGGAAAACTCATCATTCGTTTAGAAAATGAAAAATCACAATGGTTATGCAAGCGTCGCCATCGCGACGACGCCGTCAACCGCCCTCCTAACCGGAACACGTAGACACGTCCGCTGACATGTCAAAAGTAGAAAAAGTGGCACTACCACCGTCCACCACCAACATCACCGGAAAATCACACATTTCGTCCTCTAAACTAGCCCTAACCGCATGCAAATCTACTACTAACAACGAAAAGGAGTAAAACAAGTCCCAGATCAGAAAACTTACTTGATTTGAGTAGAAGAAAGGGGTTGCTCGAAGCTTGACGCGGTGGTCGGAAGCACTGAAGACGGTGACAGGCAAAAGCTTAGAAGAGACGAGGAAGAATCAGAAAGAAAAAGTGCAAAATGGAACAATCTTCCCCCTTTTATACAAAGGGGCACGTGCACACACGCGCCCGTAGGCCATAATGACTACCTACTAGCCATCATTGCCTATTAACTGCTACACGGAGCTCAAGGCCCACGTGGCGACCCAACGTTTCCAATTCTGTCTGACACTTGATCTCCCCGAATGTCGGGCAATAAGGTCACGAACAAGAATCTCGCGAACACCTGGGGTCACGAGCACTCTGAAACAACCCTCCTCGTCTTCAAACGACGACTCTATGCTAACTCCCCGGAGCAACAAGCAGTCCTTAAGTCATCACTCCCATGCTGGGAGCAACGACTTGGGGGGCTCCTGTTTTGGACTGGACCAATGGCTAGAATTGGCCCAATCCACCTCTGCTCTAGAGCGGCCCAAATTGCCTAAGTCCAATCCACAGAGGGGCAAAAGCGACCTTTCTGCCCCTCCAACCAGGCAAGGAATGCAACGTTCCTCCCCGACGTTGATGCCCGTTACGCACGGCTTCCTCGCTGCCCGAACAACAAGGGACAGGTGCCCAGAACTGCGTTCATTCCCGACATAACGGCTAGTTTCGAGCACCCTGCCTGGCATAACGGCTAGTTTGGGCAGTCACCTATTCTTTGGGGAAAACGGTTATTTCGCACCGAAAATAGGACCATTGGCCATGCACTGGGAGCTCTATATAAACCCTCTCGCTTGAGAGGGTCAGGTATCCAATATTCACCCTAAGAATTCATACTTTGTACTTGCCCCTTTTCTCTGACCCTTTCTCACTTGAGCGTCGGAGTGCCTTGCAGGTACACCCCCTCCTCTCCATACGACCAGCATCCCTGACGCACTTGGCGGCCTGATTCTACAGGATCTGATCCAGCCTTCACGATCAAGTAGTAAATGGCAAAATCTTTTCTTTTTGTTTCGTCTTGTTGGCCAAGCACACAACTCATGGAGTCTTCCAAGACTGTTAAGTAGATGATCAGTGGTCTTTCTTCCACTAGAGGGGACAAAATAGGTGGATTCAGCAGATATTCTTTGATGTTGTCGAAAGCCTTTTGGAAGTCTTCTGTCCATATGTAATACCCTAATTGTTTCCCCTAAGATTCTTTGCTTTTCTTTTGCATTTCATACCACAAACAAGATCACACATTGGTTCCCTCTTCTATAAGATTGTGCCTTGCAGGGATCTTTGGGTTTGTGTGTGTGTGTGTGTTATTTGTTTATTGCTTAATTTGTTCATGTTTACTAACCATTAATTAAAATCCAAAAATATTTTGTTTTCTTTCACTAACATTTTCAGGGGAAGAACAGGTTAAAAATACAAAAAAATAAGTCCCGCAGCTCGAATGGATTTCACCTGAATAAAGTCAAAGTTGATCTGCAAACAATTCAAAAATTCATCTGATAAAGAGTCTCCAAGATTTAACTGATTTTTATTCAAGAGATTCCAAGGTTCATGTGTTTATTTCCATGTCTTCTTTGACAAGCAAGAAAAATCGAGCCGGAGTCAAGACAGCACGTCAAAAAGCTAAATTTCCTAAATTTTCACTGTGTTAATCGATTAACACATTGGTTAATCGGTTAACGCGTGCGAATTTTGAAAAAAATGGCAGCAAGTTCAAATTTTCAGCAATTGGCACCAATTTTCATCATTTTGGAATATTCCATCTCAGTTTTATTCCCTACATCATCAATATTAATTCTTATCATACACCTCCACTAATCACCACTCTTTTAATTTCCCTCCAAATTTGAATTCCAATCCTAATTTTGATCACCCAAGCCTAATTCCAAACCACCAAATTCCCAAGCCTAAACTCTATAAATAGAGGCTTCATTTCACTCATTTCACAAGCTTTTGATAGCCAAAAAATCTCTTGCAAATTCTCTCCCCACCTACCAAAATTCACCAAAAGCTCAATTCCTTCTTTCATAAGTTAGTAAGAACTCACATTGATTCTTAATAATTTAGAGCTAAACCTTCATCCATTCTTGTTTTGTTCCTAGATCAAGGCTTTGGAGTGTAGATTTTGCTGCAATTTGGAAAGATTTTCTGATTTGGAGTGGTAATTCACTTTCCACCATTGTTAAAGTTTCATATTCATCATTCAAGATGTAGATCCTTGGTGTTGCTTGTTATTGATCCTTTAGATGGTATATTGTTGTTTGATTGCAGGTTTCTCTGTCTATTTATACTTTAAAATTCGTGCAAATTCAATTCATGATCATAAGGTGTTTGAAAAATATTTTGAAAGAAGATTATGCTGAATTTTGCACATTTTTTTTTGCTTCTGGTGCAGTGTTAACCGATTAACCAAACACAGTGTAAATTGGTTAACCGATTAACACCCTGTTTTGCACAAAAATTCAAAATCTGCACTGGTTAACTGATTAACCAATGTGTTAACCGATTAACCAGTGTCCAAAATTCTATTTTGGCTCTGTTTTGGGACTGTTTTGCTTTCCTTTTCCATTTTTTCTTCCGCTTTCCTTTGTTCTTAGCCTTAGATCACATAATTGTGTGGTTTAATTTGGCTTTTCTTCATCTAATTCTCTTTTATTTTGATTGATGAAAGTCAAAGATCTTGGAATTCCGTTGTTGAATTTCGATCAAGACTAGATCGTTACCACTTTTCTTTTCGTGCGGTATTGCTTTTAGATGACGATCTATATATCGTTCATCTAGAATACATTAACATAAAGAGCTATTGATCGACCTCATTGTAGGGTAATTACTTCGTAAATTACTCGACGATTGCTTAACATAGCGCAATATTTGTCCCGTATCGGAAAACTATCAAGAATGGTTGATTATTTGTCTTGTGGTTCAAAACTCATGAAACTTATTGTTAGGAGGCTTTGGTCTTATCAATCCTCTAATGAGTTTCATCAATCTTGACCTAAGTGCAATTATTCAATTGTTATTGATCATTAACACTAACAACTAATCACTAACTTACTAACAATATTTTGTATTAATTTTGTTTATGTTTCCTTCTCACTCCCTATCTCTTTTATTTTTTATGCTTCATTCCATATCATGTTTATGTTTCCGCAATTTTCACTTTGTCTGTTGGACACATGTTTATGCTTATGCTTTTTTTTCTTTGTCCATTTGGACTCAAAAACATTAAAAAAGACTTAAACCATAAAAAACTTAATTCTCCTCATCTTGGACTATTGGTTACTATCCTATGCTTTGGAGTGATCTCTTCATGGACCTCTTTTTGAAGTAATATTGGACTTATGGACTTAGAATTAGGACTCCTTATCCCTTTGCTTGGAGTATTGATTGAAGACTTGCCTTTATTTGACCAATTTGCTTAAGGATGGAACTCTTTTAATATTGCTTTGAAGTGGCTCCATTTTGGTTAGATCCTTCTTTTCCCTAGCTTTTACTTTATGCACTAGGATAATCACTTCTTCTCCACCCCTTCTTCAATTTTCAAAATCTCCTCTCTTTTTCAAAACTTTCTTGTTTTCAAACTTAAAACCCCTTTCATAATAAAACCTTGACTTTTTTCAAGTGACTTTTAAAACTTGCTTTTCTTTAATAAATGTCAATCCATTTAACCATATTATGACCATTTCATGAAAACATAAAAAATATAAAAACTCATCAAACTCTTTTTGTGCTTTGTGCACTTTTTATTTTTTAAACTTTTTCATAAGTTTATACATGATTCATTTCTTTAAGCGGAATTATTCGCTTAGAAATGACGAGTTGTCTTTACACTTAAAATCAACCAAAACAAACAAATTTTTGTTCTTTGTACCACGAACTACGGGGTTTTTATCCTACATTGCACATCGTGGGTACGTAGGCATGAGGCGATAAGTCTCTCCAAACACAAAAATCTAAAAAAATAATTCTCCTCTCATCTCCTCAATCTCTTTACAAGCAAACCATTTTCAGACCAAAAAGCGGTAGATATTTCAAAGGGCTCCTATAGAGTACTATAGATGTTTTGGGTGCTAACACCTTCCCATTGCGTAACCAACCCCCCTTACCCATTCTCTGTTTGTTCTTGTTGTTTTAGAACTCTTTAGGTTTTGTTCGCTCTTTTTCCTTTCCCTTCGTGGATAAAATAAAAGTGCGGTGGCGACTCTTGCTTATTTTTGAGTTAATTTAATGAATAGCTTACACTCACGATTTAACCGCTACAGAAAAGTGGTGACTCTGCTGGGGATTGTTCTCCCTTGAGGGGTTTAGCCTACTTTGATTTATTTAATGCTTTTTGTCTTATTTGCTTGTTACTTGTTTGTTCTGTTTGGGAGTTCCTCTGTGTGTGAGATAAGTCCTATACCCGAATCAAAGTGCACTTTGAGATAGGAGGATAGTATAGTCAAGGGAACTTTGAAGGAGTCGAATCCTGAAAAAGAAGAACTTAAGAATCTATCCACTCGGTGGTTGCCTCTTTAGAATTACTGATGCCGATCGAGCGATCGAGAAGGCATTACTTTTTCCATAGAAGCCTATAACACTGAGAACCGTAGTAACCTTTAACCCATCTTAGCCTTTTTAGGATCATAGCGCGGAAGCTATGAAGATGCAAATCTGACTTAGCTGTCACGCGATGCTACACTCAGGTTAGATTCTCTTGAGGATAACTACCAACCTCCGAGCAAATCGGTGTGCTGGTGTGTCTGATAGTGGATTGTGGACCCTGGGCACTTTGTTAGAACCGTTGTTTTCTGCAGGTACAATGAAGACAAAACCGTAGTACATACCTTTGTGAGATTGGTTCTTACCCGTGGCTTCATGCTCGTGACTTGAACCTTGACCTGTGTGCTTTGTGTGATCTTGTTTGTGGGTGTTGTATTCATGCACTCATGCATTCATGAGCATTCTTTTGGAAGGTTTCAAGGAACTTAAAGGTGCTATTGTAAACATTGCAGATACTTTTGTTATGGATTTTGGAAGGAGAAGTACAAAGAAGTACACTTTCAAGAGTCCGAAGTTAGAGGGTTTGAGAGAGCTAGGATCTTTGGTTGCTGATACCAAGAAGTTCGAGTCCAGATATGGAAGGATTTTATCTCTCTTGAAGGTTGATATGGCTGAAGGATTACTTGCTACTTTGGTTCAGTTCTATGACCCTTTGCTGCATTGTTTCACCTTTCCTGATTATCAGTTGGTACCAATTCTAGAGGAGTATTCTCTCCTGCTTGGTTTGCCTGTTTATGGTCGGATTTTCTTTGGTTTGGATCCCGTCCCCGAGCATCATGTTATTGCGAAGGGTACTCACTTGAAGGTTTTTGAGATTAAGGCTCGCATGGATACCAAAGGAAAGATTCTTGGGTTACCCGCTAAGTTCTTGATAGATAGAGCTCATCACTTTGCTAGTGTGAAAAACACAGTTGCTTTTGAGGTTATTCTTGCCTTGCTTATTTATGGACTGTTCCTTTTCCCGAATGTTGAGAACTTTGTCGACATCAACGCTATTTAGATCTTCTTGATTGGGAATCTAATTCCCACTTTGCTTGCTGATGCTTACCATTCTATTCACCTCAGGAATTTCCATGATGAAGGGATGATTATCTGTTGTGCACCTTTGCTTTACAAGTGGTTTATTTCTCACTTGCCGAAGTCTGCAGCTTTCTGGAATCTCAAGGATGGTTTGTATTGGTCGCGGAAAATCATGTCTCTCACTCATTCTGATATTGATTGGTGTAGCTGTGTTCCTTCTGGAGCGATGATTATTGATAGTTTTGGTGATTTTCCCAACGTGCCTCTTCTTGGTACAAAGGGAGGAATCAGTTACAATCCGGTGTTGGCCCGTCGTTAGTTGGGATATCCTTTGCGAGAGGTACCGAAGAACATTCATTTGGTCGGTCTCTTTTTCAAGGAAGAAGAATCTCTGTTTGCTCTCAAGAGAGAAATTGTGGAAGCTTGGTGCAATATTCGTAGAAAAGGAAAGGAAACTTTGGGAATTCGAATTGTGTCTCTTCGGAACTTTACCTCCAGTGAGTTAAAAATAGAGCTATTACTTTGAAGATGCCTTATCTACGTCAGGAACCTTTATCTCTAACTGCAAAGAAGCATATCCTCTACTTTATGGAAGACACAGAGAAGCTTCAGATTGCTTTGGCCGAGATGCAACAAGAGAAAGATGCTTGGAAGAACAAGTATCAGATTGTTGAGTTAGAGAATGCAAGACTTCAAGAGCACTTCAAGAAGAAGAATGAAGACAAAGCTGCCAACAAGAAGAGAAAGGAGCAAGAGGATTTATTTTCCTCTCGCATTCAGCCAGTTTCCGATATTCCGAAGAGTTCAGAATCTCATTGGAAGTTAATCGTTTATCAGTTGGTGATTGAGAATACTCAGACGCAGGCCCACATCAAGAAGCTGGAAGATAGAGTTGGGACTTCTTCTCATAGGATTCTCTAGGGATCTAGTTTTCTTTATTCTCTTTTGTTTTAGGATTCTTGAATTTGTACTTCCGAGATGTAATATTTTCCATCATTAATGAATGAGATTTTGGTATTTCAAATAACAATGTTTGCAATATGCCTTATAGTTCCTTGAAACTTTGCATTTGCATCTTGCATATCAAGCATCATTCTGCATTGTTTCTTGCCTTTTTCAGGCGTCTTATTGTTTCCTTTGATCTTCATTCAGCCAAGCTGTCGCACCAGTATAATACTCGGGCTAATCTGAAGAAGAAGATGGATCAATTGCAATAAGAGAGCCGTGAGCTTCGTGAAGAAGTATCAATTCTGAAGGATGGTTTGGAAAGACTCACTGCTATGATGGAAGCAATGGTTACTGCTCAGAATCAACCTCCTCCTCCTTCACTTTCAACTCCTGTGCAAAGGACATTCATTTCTGAGATTGTCTCCACGCCCATCTCTGTGGCGCCTGCTAGTGTTCCTCAATACTCCATGCCTCATAGTTTCCCCTAGGGCATGCCTCATAACTTTGTTCCCGAGGGTTATCAACCACCACCACCTCCTAAAGTTCCAGTTGTTCCTACCGTTCAACTTGTGATGACTGTACCACCGCCTGTGGTTCATACTGTTCCTTTTGGTGAAGAACAGATTTTCCATACTGCTCCAAGTGAGAATGCCAGTGTGTATGATAGAATGGAAGAGATTCAGGACCAGTTTGCTAAAATGCAGAAAGAGATCAAAGCTCTGAGAGGTAAAGAGCTGTTTGGAAAGAATGCTCATGAGTTATGCTTGGTTCCTAATGTGAAGATCCTGCATAAGTTCAAAGTCCCTAACTTTGAAAAGTATAAGGGTAAATCTTGTCCGATGAGTCATTTGACTATGTATGCTCGTAAGATGTCGGCTCAGAAGGATAATGATCAACTTCTCATTCACTACTTTCAAGATAGTTTGTCTGGTGCAGCTTTGAAATGGTATATGGGACTCGACAATACTCGAATTCGCACTTTTGAAGATTTGGGTGAGGCTTTTGTGAAGCAGTATAAGTATAATGTGGATATGGCTCCTGATCGTGACCAGCTTCGGGCAATGGCTCAGAAAGATAAAGAGACATTCAAAGAATACACGCAGAGGTGGCACGAGATTGCTGATCAGATCAATCCTCCTTTGGAAGAAAAGGAGATGACCAAGATTTTTTTGAAAACTCTGAGTCCTTTCTGCTATGAGCGTATGATTGCTAGTACCCCAAGTGATTTCACTGAGATGGTTAATATGGGGATGAGATTGGAAGAGGGTGTCCGTGAGGGACGTTTGTCAAAAAATGATAATTCTGCTGGTAATTCCAAGAAGTATGGTGGAGGATTTGCCAAGAAGAAAGTGGGTGAGACTCATGCTATTTCCCATGGAGGGCGCAAAAAGAGTTACAGTAAGAATAATCAGTGTCAGTAACATGTTGCATCTGCCACTCCTGTTATCAGTTCAGCTCCTGTTGTTCAGGCAGCTCCTATGCAGCAACAATGTTTTAATCAGCCAAATAACCAACGTGGCCGTTTTCAGAAGGATTTTGATCGGATTCCGATGACATATACAGATTTTCTTCCTTACTTAATTCAGAAGAATCTTGTTCAGACCCGTGCACCACCTGCTGTTCCAAAAGATTTGCCATGGTGGTATAAGCCCGAAGTTCATTGCGTTTTCCATCAAGGAGGAGCAGGACATGATACTGAGAGTTGTTATCCATTGAAGATGGAAGTTTAAAGGCTGGCTATGAGTGGTATTTTGTCTTTCGAAGATTCCAACCCTAATGTTCAATCAAATCCTCTGCCCAATCATGGTAAGGCGTCTGTTAATATGGTTCAAGATTGCCCTAGTGAAGATCTTTTTACGACTGCAATTCTTGAAGATGACTCTGTAGGCTATATCCCGTTTGGTTCTGAAGATGATGTCATTCCTACTGAAGATTGGGAGCCTTATTTGAAAGACCACGGGTATATGTCCCCAGAGGATGCGTATGTGCCTTTTTATTCCCCTCGAAAGAAGTTTAAGGAACCTGAATATGATGTCAGTTCCATCATTGAAGATGATGAAGAGGAAGAGCTTCCCGATTTTGTGACACATGGACAAGTCTGCCAGAATTGGATAACTGTTGATGTTCCTACTGTTGTTCATATTTCAATGTAATTTGTTTTTGTTTCTTTCAAAAATCCTTTCACTCTGCCCAAGGTGAAAGTGAATTTGTGAGGGCTTTGTTTCAAATTTTATCATTATCAATAAAATGTTATTTTGTTTATCCATATTATGTTTTCCCTTTTTGCTTTATTTCTGAAAAATGGTAACATAAAAAACCAAAAAAAAAAAATAATAATGTGATAATCACTTTTATCTGCATGGTACTTGCACTTTTGTTCATATTCTAAAATCAAACATAAACCATTGTGCAGATTGATTGTTAAACCCATTGAAAACAATGACCCTATGCCCTCTCCCAACTTTGAGTTCCCTGTGTTGGAGCTGAAGAAGAGGATATTGAAGAAATTCCAGATGAAATTTCTCGGTTGCTTGAGCACGAGGAAAAAGCCATTCAGCCTCATGAAGAGCCGACGGAATTGGTTAATTTGGGTTCAGATGATGATATAAAAGAAGTCAAGATTGGGGCACTGCTTCAGTCAGATGTTAAGAAGAGGATTGTGGAGCTTCTTAGAGAATATGTTGATGTGTTTGCTTGGTCCTATCAAGACATGCCTGGTCTTGACACTGATATTGTGGAGCATAGATTGCCATTGAAGCCTGAATGTCCGCCCGTGAAGCAGAAATTGAGAAGAACTCATCCTGACATGGCTGTGAAGATCAAAGAGGAGGTTCAAAAGCAGATTGATGCTGGTTTTTTTGTGACTTCTGAATATCCTCAATGGGTGGCCAATATTGTGCCTGTTCCAAAGAAAGATGGAAAAGTCCGAATGTGCGTCGACTATAGAGATTTGAATAAAGCAAGTCCAAAAGATGATTTTCCATTGCCACACATTGACATGTTGGTAGATAATACTGCCAAATTCAGTATCTTTTCTTTTATGGACGGATTTTCCGGTTATAATCAGATAAAGATGGCACCCGAGGATATGGAAAAAACAACATTCATTACACCCTTGGGAACATTATGCTATAGAGTGATGCCCTTCGGTTTGAAAAATGATGGTACAACGTACCAGAGAGCTATGACTACTTTGTTCCATGATATGGTGCATAAAGAAATCGAGGTCTATGTGGATGATATGATTTGTAAGTAAAAAACTGAAGAATATCATATTGAGTACTTATTGAAGTTGTTTCAGCATTTGAGAAAGTTTAAGCTCCGTTTGAATCCTAATAAATGCACTTTTGGTGTCCGTTCTGGAAAATTGTTGGGCTTTATTGTCAGCCAAAAAGGCATTGAAGTTGATCCTGGCAAAGTTAAAGCTATTCAGGAAATACCTGCGCCCAAAACAGAAAAACAAGTAAGAGGATTCTTGGGACGTTTGAATTACATCTCCCGATTTATATCCAATATGACTGCTACTTATGCGTCGATCTTCAAGCTTCTTCGCAAAGATCAGGGTTGTGTCTGGACAGAGGATTGTCATAAAGCTTTTGAAAGAATTAAAGCGTATCTGCTTGAACCTCCGATTTTGTCTCCTCCTGTGGAAGGAAGACCTTTGATCATGTATTTGACCGTGCTGGAAGAGTCTATGGGTTGTGTTCTAGGTCAACAAGATGAATCTGGTCGAAAAGAGTTTGCCATTTATTATTTGAGCAAGAAGTTCACCGATTATGAGTCTCGGTACTCAATGCTTGAAAAAACGTGTTGTGCTTTAGCTTGGGCTGCCAAGCGCCTCCGCCAGTATATGTTGAATCATACTACTTGGTTGATATCCAAAATGGATCCAATCAAGTATATCTTTGAAAAGCCTGCTTTAACTGGGAAGATCGCTAGTTGGCAAATGTTGTTGTCAGAATATGATATCGAGTACCGAACTCAAAAAGCGATGAAAGGAAGTGTTTTGGCTGACCATTTGGCACACAAGCCAATTGATGATTATCAACCTATCAGGTTTAATTTTTCTGATGAAAATGTGATGTATCTAAAGGTTAAAGATTGTGAAGAACCATTACTTGATGAAGGGCCTGAGCCTGGATCCCGTTGGGGTCTGATTTTTGACGGAGCTGTTAATGAATATGGCAATGGTATTGGGGCAATAATTGTTACTCCTCATGGCTCTCATATTCCTTTCACTGCAAGGTTGATGTTCACTTGCACAAATAATGCGGCTGAGTATGAAGCATGTATTATGGGCTTGGAAGAAGCTATTGATTTAAGAATCAAGATTCTTGATGTATATGGAGATTCATCCCTAGTGATTAATCAGATTAAAGGAGAATAGGAGACACGTCAACCTGATTTGATTCCTTATCGAGATTATGCAAGAAGGTTGTTAACTTTCTTCAATAAGGTTGAGTTTCACCATGTACCCAGAGCAGCAAATCGAATGGAGGATGCTTTAACCATTATATCCTCCATGATTGTGCTGAATTGGTGGAATGATGTGCCCAAAATCAATGTTATGTGGCTTGATAGGCCAGCTCATGTATTTGCGGTTGAAGAGGTTGTTGATGATAAACCGTGGTATTATGATATTAAATGCTTTCTTCAAAATCAAGAGTACCAGCTTGGGGCATCCAAGAAAGATAAGAAGACTTTGAGAAGGTTGGCTTGTAGTTTCTTCTTGAATAATGATGTGCTGTATAAGAGAAATTATGACATGGTCTTGCTCAGATGCGTGGATAGACACGAAGCAGACATATTGATGAAAGAAATTCATGAAGAATCTTTTGGTACCCATGCCAATGGGCATGCAATGGCTAAGAAGATGTTGAGGGCAGGTTACTATTGGCTGACAATGGAATCTGACTGTTGCAAATTTGTGAAGAAGTGCCATAAATGTCAGGTTTATGCTGACAAAATTCATGTGCCTCCAATTCCTCTCAATGTTATCTCTTCTCCATGGCCTTTCTCCATGTGGGGCACTGATATGATTGGAATGATTGAGCCTAAAGCGTCGAACGAACACCGTTTCATATTGGTGGCTATTGACTATTTTACCAAGTGGGTGCAAGCGACATCATATGCCAATGTGACCAAGCAAGTAGTGGTCCGGTTTATCAAGAACCAAATTATTTGTCGGTATGGTGTTCCGAGCAAGATTATCACTGATAATGGGTCGAATCTGAATAACAAGATGATGAAGGAATTATGTGATGATTTTAAGATTGAGCATCATAATTCTTCTCCTTACAGACCTAAGATGAATGGGGCTGTTGAAGTTGCTAATAAGAATATTAAGAAGATTGTCCAGAAGATGGTTGTTACTTACAAGGATTGGCATGAGATGCTCCCTTTTGCTTTGCATGGGTATCGTACATCCGTTCGCACTTCAACAGGGGTAACCCCTTTCTCTTTTGTGTATGGCATGGAAGCAGTGCTCCCGGTAGAGGTTGAAATCCCTTCTATGAGAGTTTTGATGGAAGCTAAATTGTCTGAGGCTGAATGGTGTCAGAGTATATATGATCAGTTGAATTTGATTGAAGAGAAAAGAATGACGGCCTTGTGTTATATCCAATTGTATCAACAGAGAATGAAGAAAGCTTTAGATAAGAAGGTTCGACCTCGTGTGTTCAGAGAAGGCGACCTCATGCTAAAAAAGATCTCGACTTTTACCAGTGATTCTAGGGGCAAGTGGACTCCTAATTATGAAGGCCCATATGTTGTCAAGAGAGCCTTCTCTGGCGGTGCATTACTTCTTACAACTATTGATGGTGAAGAGTTCACTCGTCTTGTGAATGCCGATGTAGTCAAGAAATACTTTGCCTAAAAAAATAAAAGAACAGCTCGCTAAGTTGAAAACCCGAAAGGGCGGCTTAGGCAAAAATGAGCGTCTCGATGGGCTGAAAACTCGAAAGGGCAGTCCAGACAAAAATTAGAGACAAAAACAGAAATAATCATCTCGGTAGATTGAAAACCCGAAAGGGCAATCTAGGAAAAAGTTAGGGATTATGGCAAGTAACTGCATCTGGCCAGTCTTGATCATTTGAAAGCAACATTGTCCGTCAAGGATTCTGCTTCAATCATCCTCAACTGAAGTTTTGAGCACAGCGGAATTCAAAGTTGTTAGGGAGAATAGTCGTCATTGTATTTCAATGTAACCCTTTCCATTGATTTACCATTTTTCAAACTTTGTAATGATCTATGGAGTTACGCCATTTGCGGACTTCCATTCTATTAATAAAATTTGGGCCTTTGTCCCTTTGTTTGCAATTCTTATTTTGTTTCTGTTTGCAAAATTTCATTTATTTTTTATGATGATTTTTGAAACAAAATGCAAATAATTGATTAAAATTTTGAAAATCATAAAAACATTTCCCTTTGATTTATGAATGCAAAAAGGAACATCGACGGTTATTCCAAGACTGGTAGGATCATTGTTTTCCTCAGCAGGGTTCGTTCTCGCTCCTTTGGCAGAATTTATTGACAGCTCCCCGATAGAATTTGTCGATATTTCCCCAGTAAAATTTGTTGACTTTTTCTCAGCAGGGTTTTGTTCATACAACCAGTTGTTGACAAGATGATAGGTCCCTTCAAGGTTGTGTTATGATGCGTTGAATTCATAAAGGCCAATGCTGTTTGGTTTTTCCCCAGCTAGGTTTTGATCTGAATCCTCTCCAGCTGATTATGTTATGGTCTGGCAGTTGAGTAGTTTTGAGGTCCCCTTCTCCTTGATGGTGGTCCCCACGCAGAGATTCATTTTCGCTGTCCCTAGCAGAAATTGTAACACCCCAATTCCCATCGCGAATAAATAATACATAAATAAATCAGAGTAACTAAAAATTTATTTTTCCGACAGGAACAAGGATGCCACATTTAAATAAAGAAAAACACAAACCTTGCTCAATTATTTGATACATAACACAAACTGGGATAACATCAAAGAGAAACTTTTTCCATATAAAAGGAAAGTTCAATTATGGAATAAAGCAGAAAGATCCATAACTGACTTGTTTTACAAAATAAATTGTTTTATAACATCAAAATATACATACAAAGGTAATACAAAATAAATCTAAGAAAGGTATACATATATAACATAATCGTTCCCGACTCCCGTGCTACGTATCAGAGCAGACACCAAGACCGACAAAAGAATGGAGAACTAATCTTCACAAGAGCCTCCAAGACACAAATCTGCAATTGCCTCATAGAGCAACAAACCACAGCAGAAGGGTGAGAAATAACAACTAAATCAAGATTGCATAATAATATGCAAACACATAATAGTTCACATGCACAGTTATTCTCACAACAAGCATCACATACTAATACATATATCATGCCACATATACATAACATATATCAATTATCCAACATAATCACATATTTGCACATAAGGCACACCAAAGTCACAACATATGGAAACACACCACCACATCACATAACACATGCCTACACATAAGACATATTATCCACAACCAATGAATTTATCACATATGCACATCAATTCACCAATTCAAACATAAATCTCAACATATAATCAATTAATTCACAATTTCCACACAAAATCAATCCATTCATGATTTTCCACACATAATGCATCCATTCACAATTCTCACACATAATCAATCCATTCATGATTTATGCAAATGCACAGAGACCGACACAACGACTCTATGCAATGCATATGCGGTACCATCCATCCATCATCTCATCACTAGTTCACTCAAGAACTATTGGAATCATCGCTTGTTACTTAGTGTAACTCCCCGTCGGGCAAACGATGTTCCCCGTTGCTTTAGGTCCTCTTGGTATAAGGCTCACGACGTTTATGGATTGCTTTAGGTCCTCTTTGTATAAGGCTCACAATCCGATCGCTTTAGGTCCTATTTGTATAAGGCTCACAATCGTCTATAATCATTGCTTTAGGTCATCTCGGTATAAGGCTCACGATGTTATAGCGGATTCCCTCTGGAACCGATTCGTCGCTCGCACCCACTAGGGCACACGACATCACAAGAATGCATATCATGATGCTTGGCATACAAAGACTCATGACAACCAAATGCACACGTATACACATCCATGTGAACCATTACAACATCCATAATCATGCATATATGATCCAACATAACACAATGCATTTCATCACAATCCACAAACCACAACAATCATGCAATCACAATTACTTCCACAAGGAATTCACACCACAAAGGCTACCCACAACACATCATAACAACATACATTGATATTCAATCCAACAATGTATTTTACCACACAACAACATCATTAATCATGCATCGAAGTTTAACCCAAAACAATGCATTTACTTGCCATAAGGCCACAAACCATCATCACATCATTTAATCATATGCATTCATATCATACAATAGCACACAAGTCATACCATATCTATCAAAGGCATATTGCATGATAACACATCAAATACACATAGTTAAAACGGTAAAAGTCGACAAAATGACACATTTCCAAATTCCCGACATAATTTAATTGGTCAACAATCTCAACCATTTTAATAAGAAATAACACGCCAAAAGCTTTCCAACGCATCAAACCGCGCCTCAAACCGACTTACGGATCACAAGTTATAAAGAAAATAAGTTGGAAAAAGCTGTCATGTTCGCAATGCGAAGCTCCTAGCGAGTCCTTTGCTTCCTCATTCGCAGTGCGAATACCCCAGCAAACCATGGCAGAAAGGAAAATAGCCTATAGTTCACAGTGCGAACTCCCAGCGAACCTTCGCTGTCCCCTTCGCAGTGCGAATTCCCCAGTGAATCGTGGCAGGAAGAAAAACAACACAACGTTCGCAGTACAAACCTCACGCGAACGTTTGCTTTCCACTTCGCTGCCGTTCGCAATGCGAACCTGCGAATTTTGGGATTCGCAACAGCGCTGTTATAGGTCATAATGGATCCAAATTCATCATTCTTCCACCTCAAACACTTCCAATTCATACTATAACAACCAAAACATGATCCAAACCTAATAACAAGTATTCTACTCAGTTTATATCGAATTTCATCTGTGAAAACATCGATTTCTATCAATTGCTCCTAATTCTAATCGGTAATAAAAGTGGTGAAACAACCAAAACAATTACAACAAATAACACATATACATACACAAGCAAGATATATTTGAAACTTCTCACCCTTACCCGATTATTCGCGCTCGAAACGGAGTTCTCGCGATTTTCCTCTTTCTCCTCTTTTCTTTCCTCTTCCTTTCTATCTTCTCTTTTCTTTCTCTCTATTTTCTTTTCTCTCTATTTCCTCTCAAATCTCTATTTATATAAAATATCTAAACTCCTAAAAGACTATTTTACCCCTCAGCCCAAATATCCCGCAAACACTCTCAAAATGCGATAAAACATAAACAACGATGAAAAATAGTATATTGTCAAATAAAAGTCAAGAATAAAATAATATAAAACAAAAATAATTAAATCGACTCGATTAAATAAATAAGACAAAACCGGGGCGTTATAATTCTCCCCACTTAGAAATTTTCGTCCTCGAAAATATACCGAGACGAACAACTCCGGACACGAGTCTCGCATCCGACCAACAAACTAACATGCCAACAAAAGCACACCACGAATAACACAAATTGACAAACCACCTTGCTAACAGCAACTACTACAATGACACGACAACGACTACAACTACAACGACAAGAAGCAAAGCCCATACAATGCACTTGACGACCAACTCACGACTCAAGGAAAACCCAAGTTACGAACACACAGGTTCACTGTTGAACCAGAACACAACAAGATCGTTACCATCACCGTAGGTAACACTCCTCTAATTCCCCACAAAGGAATTATCCACTCACACTCGAACCATCACCATGGAAATGAAGCAACCACACAAACAAGAACATAAAGTTCCATAAACCAACATCGTTTCAACAACCTCGACCAAACTAGGATACCAAACATCCTTGTCACACAACAATATTACAACAATGTTACGATTCGCCAATTGAACATACGACCAAAACCTTCATCTACATAGTAGCCCATGAATAATATATAAACCTTTCGCCTAACACTTCCATTATAGAACATCCCACGGTCTCATCATTCTTACCGTTTCCCACTGTTCGACCTTTGAACTCTATCAAGTCACACGCATATACGAAATGTGCCACATCACGCTTTCGCTGCGCACTCTGATTACTCGTAACCATTAAAACTACCAATCTCACGTCCAAAGTCTAACTATTTCTCATATTCTCCAAAAATCACTGTTCACTTTAATATACCCAACCTCACACTCTACTGTGTTATCTCACACACCAGACATAAGTCTCTGAACTACTCAAATAATTCTAATTCCCTGACCATCAAAACAGACATATGCAAAGACTATCGACTTAACTCTTCAGGCACAACATTAGCTTTTTCCGAAGGATAGTCCAAGCCAAATTCATAACTCGTCACGAATTCTAACCATCCTCGCTGTTTCATACTCTATTCCCTCAGACCAAACAAGTACTCTAAACTCTTGCGATTACCAAACACTTCGAACCTAGAACCATAAAGATAATACCTCCAAATGTTCCAACACAATACAACCGCAACCAATTCCAAATCCTAAATAGTATAGATCCTTTTATGAATCCTCATTTGTCGTAAAGCATAAGCCACGACTTTACCATTTTGCATTAACACATTGACTAAACTCATCAAATACACATCACAATACCTCACAAACGGTCTATTAGGATCACACAGAATCAAAACTGGAGCCGTAGACAACTTCTACTTTAGCTCTCTGAAACTTTCCTTACAACGAACGTCCAAAATAAATGACTCACCCTTTGCAAGTCAACTGAGATAACAGAAGTACGAACTTAGCAAAGTCTTCCATAGCTTGCAGTAACAACCAACTGAGCCCAAAAGTTTCTAATCTCCTTAACCGACTTGGGAGCCTCTCACTGTAGAACTGCATCTACTTCCGATGAATCCTTAACCATAATCTCATCTGAAATAACATATCCAAGAAAACTAACCTTTTTCAACCCAAATTCTCACTTGAATAACTTAGCATCAAACTTCGTCTCTTTTCAACACTTGTAATTCAATCCTCAAACACTCTACCTGTTCTTCCTCTGAGTTTATAACAGATCCGAATATCCTCAATCAAAACCACTACGACCTTATCCAATTAAATATGGAAGATACGATTCATCCACTCCACAAACATTCCAGACACCTTACTAACACCGAACAACATCACTGTGCATTGTAATGCCCAACCAAATTCCAAAAGATATAAATTCTTAAAGCTTTTTCAAAATCTTCCACTGGGTAACTGGTTGCTCACAAACAAGTTTAACCGAGTAAATAACAGCCTATCCCGATGATAATAAACATAACCAGTCACATCAATTCGATCAAATCCTCAACTCACACAATTCACCACTCTTATCGAACGATCCAAACACTTGCAACTCCACTCAAACTCAACCAAACCATTCCAGTCATCTATTCATGAAAGTGGACAGTTATTCTCAATCGTTACCTTATTCAACTGCCAGTGATTCATACCCAGTTTCTTCTCTTAACAGTCCAAGTTCCATAACTCCCAACGTGTAGCAACAACCAACCCAAAAGAACTCTCAAATATTACATCCACACCTAAGGTTTTCCTCACAATTTCCATTAATGCCTTAAAACTCCAAAGACTTCAAACCTCACCAGAACTTTAAGTCTTTCTTCCCATAGTCTTAATACCATTATACACATCATGCTTGTTATTTCGTTCAATCATCCATCATTTTTGTTACTAACAATATTGGAGCTCTCCAAGAAGACAACACACTTGGTCTCACAAATCCCTTTTCCAGTAAATCTTCCAACTGCTCTTTCAATCTGAGTTTCACTTCCTAAAAGTTCTTCTACGTACTTAGCAGATCCAAACCTCAAATCTTCCCCTTCGTCAAATTTGAGTTCACACTCTACTCTCCGAGAACAACCATTAACGATACCCAATTGTTTTCTCTCAACGACTTCCCAACTGAACCAACATACCAAAACCTCTAATCCATTTCATCTTCCGGTATTAGAATCTTCATCGACTCAACAAAACAATCCGTAAGCACTTTACTTAATTCCAAACAATTCATTGCACACACTATCAAAGCCAAAAAGACACGTCTATTCCATCCAACACAATTCCCTTCCGCTATCAACAAGAGATTAAGGGTTATCAGTTCCTCAATTTGTCAATAGACAGTCGACAATCATGATGGGGCACAAACCGCCTTTGCCAAATTATAATAGTATTCCTTAAATCCTGTGCACAAAACTACCTAAGGCACAAATCCTTAGTTGACACAAACCTTACCTCTGCATTCCCTCCGGAACCGGGAACAACACTGTCCAAAGAGCACTTACAATCTTGCAATTCACAACACACTGAGCCAACGATCCACACCTGAAGCAACTTGGAGAAGTACCAGCTTCTCCCCCACTTATCTCATTCTCACACCTGAAGACAAAGGATTAGAAAACCAGAAAGCACTGACAGTGTTTCACACACATATCACGTACTAAGGGACAAACAACAACGACAGTATTCAACCGTCACACCAACTGACTCAACAACTTGGCCGGACGAACCGACCTGCTCTGATACCACTTATGTAACACCCCAATTCCCATCGCGAATAAATAATACATAAATAAATCATAGTAACTAAAAATTTATTTTTCCGACAGGAACAAGGATGCCACATTTAAAGAAAGAAAAATACAAACCCTGCTCAATTATTTGATACATAACACAAACTGGGATAACATCAAAGAGAAACTTTTTCCATATAAAAGGAAAGTTCAATTATGGAATAAAGCGGAAAGATCCATAACTGACTTGTTTTACAAAATAAATTGTTTTATAACATCAAAATATACATACAAAGGTAATACAAAATAAATCTAAGAAAGGTATATATATATAACATAATCGTTCCCCGACTCCCGTGCTACGTATCAGAGCAGACACCAAGACCGACAAAAGAATGGAGAACTAATCTTCACAAGAGCCTCCAAGACACAAATCTGCAATTGCCTCATAGAGCAACAAACCACAGTAGAAGGGTGAGAAATAACAACTAAATCAAGATTGCATAATAATATGCAAACACATAATAGTTCACATGCACAGTTATTCCCACCACAAGCATCACATACTAATACATATATCATGCCACATATACATAACATATATCAATTATCCAACATAATCACATATTTACACATAAGGCACACCAAAGTCACAACATATGGAAACACACTGCCACATCATATAACACATGCCTACATATAAGACATATTATCCACAACCAATGCATTTATCACATATGCACATCAATTCACCAATTCAAACATAAATCTCAACATATAATCAATTAATTCACAATTTCCACACATAATCAATCCATTCATGATTTTCCACACATAATGCACCCATTCACAATTCTCACACATAATCAATCCATTCATGATTTATGCAAATGCACAGAGAACAACACAACGACTCTATGCAATGCATATGCGGTACCATCCATCCATCATATCATCACTAGTTCAGTCAGAAACTATTGGAATCATCGCTTGTTACTTAGTGTAACTCCCCGTCAGGCAAACGATGTTCCCCGTCGCTTTAGTTCCTCTTGGTATAAGGCTCACGACGTTTATGGATTGCTTTAGGTCCTCTTTGTATAAGGCTCACAATCCAATCGCTTTAGGTCCTCTTTGTATAAGGCTCACGATCATCTATAATCATCGCTTTAGGTCCTCTCGGTATAAGGCTCACGATGTTATAGCGGATTCCATCTGGAACCGATACGTCGCTCACACCCACTAGGGCACACGACATCACAAGAATGCATATCATGATGCTTGGCATACAAAGACTCATGACAACCAAATGCACATATATACACATCCATGTGAACCATTACAACATCCATAATCATGCATATATGATCCAACATAACACAATGCATTTCATCACAATCCACAAACCACAACAATCATGCAATCACAATTACTTCCACAAGGAATTCACACCACAAAGGCTACCCACAACACATCATAATAACATACAATGATATTCAATCCAACAATGTATTTTACCACACAACAACATCATTAATCATGCATCGAAGTTTAACCCAAAACAATGCATTTACTTGCCATAAGGCCACAAACCATCATCACATCATTTAATCACATGCATTCATATCATACAACAACACACAAGTCATACCATATCTATCAAAGGCATATTACATGATAACACATCAAATACACACAGTTAAAACGGTAAAAGTCGACAAAATGACACATTTCCAAATTCCCGACATAATTTAATCGGCCAACAATCTCAAAACCATTTTAATAAGAAAGAACATGCCAAAAGCTTTCCAACGCATCAAACCGCGCCTCAAACCGACTTACGGATCACAAGTTATAAAGAAAACAAGTTGGAAAAAGCTGTCATGTTCGCAATGCGAAGCTCCTAGCGAGTCCTTCGCTTCCTCATTCGCAGTGTGAATACCCCAGCGAACCATGGCAGAAAGGAAAATAGCCTACAATTCACAGTGCGAACTCCCAGCGAACCTTCGCTGTCCCCTTCGCAGTGCGAATTCCCCAGCGAACCGTGGCAGAAAGAAAAACAACACAACGTTCGTAGTGCGAACCTCACGCGAACGTTCGCTTTCCACTTCGCTGCCATTCGCAATGCGAACCTGTGAATTCTGGGATTCGCAGCAGCGCTGTTATAGGTCATAATGGATCAAAATTCATCATTCTTCCACCCCAAACACTTCCAATTCATACTATAACAACCAAAACATGATCCAAACCTAATAACAAGTATTCTACTCAGTTTATATCGAATTTCATTCGTGAAAATATCGATTTCTATCAATCGCTCCTAATTCCAATCGGTAAGAAAAGTGGTGAAACAACCAAAACAATTACAATATGTCACTCCCGGGATTTTCATCCTAGTACAAACGCGAAAGTGGCACCAAACAGAGTCGCCAGCAATGTGTATTTATCCCAAGAGAGGGAAAGGAAACACCGCATAAACCTGAAGGAAGGAAAGAACATGGTCTTGCGACCAAAATAAACTGAGTTCGGGAGTCGGTTACGCGAGAGGAAGGTATTAGCACCCCCTCGCGTCCATCGTACCCGATGGGATCCACGCTTGCTTGTCTCGATCAAAGGGTGATAGAAAAGGATGCTGGAAATGGAACTGAAAGAAAGAGAAAGAGAAAGAGAAAGAGAAACAAATGTAGGGAAAATAAAAGAAGTGCTCGCATGGGCCCTACCCCACTGCCTACGTATCTCATCAGGAGCATGAGAATCAAAGCGACGTAGTTCCCCTCGCTAGGGAAAGTTGTTTATGTTTTTTAGAGAACGGCTTACGTTCTAGCTCAGGTGTTGCAGGCTCGCTGGTCCGAGTGCGTTACCATCTTGCAAGAGAACGAGTAGAAGCACGTTCGTACGTTGAGAGTGAATGAGGTGAGAAAAGAATTCCCGAAGGAAAGACGTTATTGTTTGTTTTTGTCTTTTAAGAGTTTTTTCCATTTGTTTGCATATGATAGTGTATCCAAATCTTAGCCATTGGAATGTGTACCTTCTCACATTCCAAGATGGAACGAGTAAGAAAGCACATTAAGAGTGAAGAAGACCCCCACACTTAGTTCCAATTGTCAAGGTTCAAACACACTAGCATACTTGTATTTGTTAAGTGTTTTTGTTGATTATGAAATGAAGAAGTATTTTTTATTTGTTCCTTCAACAAGCATTGCATTTAAGTCCCTCACACAAGATCAAATGTTTAACACATTGACCCAAGATGGGTTATATGCTATACATTTTAAGATCATAAGAGAAGACCCCTTATAACCTTTTCTTTATGTGAGAGGCCTAAATGCAATAAATGCCTACCTTTATTAGATGTGTTGAGTTTTCCTTTAAGAGATGAGAAGAGAGACTCAAGAGAGAAGAAAGGTAAAATCTATGTGGACTAAGACTCAATCCTAACTGAAGATTAAAGGGAGTGATCCTAATGGTTTGTGAGGTTTCAACCTAAAGTCTAAAGAAAGAAAGAATTAAACAATTCACTTCTAAAGTAGAAGATGAATTGTAATTCAAAAAGGGAAAGTGATGAGTTATTAAAAGAAAGCACATAAGTGCTTAACAAAACACAAAATGGAATTTTAAAAGATGAAGGGATAGAAGTTTGAATGTGGATTCCTTATCCACACTCAATTGAAACTTACCAAAGCCCCTACATGGTTAGTAAACATGTGTAAGAAATATAGGGAGTAAAAGAACATTTATGCACCATAAAGCTCAAAAGAATTAGATGAGAAATCAAATTCTAAGGTCACAACCAGAATGTACATCACATGGTAAACAAATGATCATTATCATGCAAGTCCAAGTGGATAGACAACAAACATCATCCATGGCATTAGAACATGCCACCATAAGGAAAGGGAGAATGAAAGATGAAAGGAAAAAGAAGAAATGTGCATAAATGGAACATGTAATCCATGGATCAGAATTGAAATGAAATGAAAAAAAAGATTCACAAACATCTCACAAGTATTCATGCATGACACATCAAAGCATTTAAGAAGTGATAGAAGAAGTAGAATTGAAATGGAAGTTCAAAAGAAAACACAAGTACAAACACCACATGTTAAAGGTGCACAAGGTTTAAATGATAACCAACATGCAAAGATGACATATGACATGTATCAATGACCTATAATGTCAAGAGTGTAGTTCACAAAATAGGCAAATGATCATGCAAGTATGTCCAAAAGAAATCATGTAAACATGCACAAAGACTACAATGATGTGACATGTTATAATGCTTTATATGAAATGCATCAAACAAAAATCAAATGGCCTCATGAAAATTATGAAAACATGGTATTGAAGTTCACTAATCAGAGATGAATCACATATCAAAGTAGCATGCAAGGAACCAAGGCAAAATGATGTCAAACAATGCACTTAGGTCAAGTAGACATATCATACAAAGTAGCACAAAAATGAACATCAAACATGCCATAAACTGACCTAAAAAATCAAATAAAAATCACTTAACACACCTCAAGATGATAATGACTCAATGCAAAAAGAAGAGTATCAAAACAATTTTTAATGATCAAGAACAAAATCAAACAAAATCATGTACCGCATTAAGAATGCATACAAAAGAAAATCAAAGAAAAATATAGAACAGGGGCAAAAAGGTCATAAAATCAAGAAACAAAATCATGGAAAATTTCCTAAATGTTTTAATGATACTCATGAATTTTTGTGGAAGTTTATGATGGTGTTTGGTATTTTTAAAAATTAAAAAGCAAACGTGTAGAAAAATGGAAAAATAAAATGCAATGCAAAAAGGAATGGGGGTGCATGACTAGTAATTAATCAGTTCAAAATCATTGGGCTTTTAGAAATGGAGGTGTGGATAGCAAAATAGTCTAGGTCCAATAACACGCATAACACAATAACAAGCATACACTCTCAGTCAACAAAATTGACTCACTCATGGCCATTGGATCAAGTCAAGGTCAAACGGAAGTCAAAGTAACCAGATCTAACACACGCGCATGAGTGACCACACACATTACCATGCACCGCACCACATTTGGATTAAGTGAGATCAGAAATAAAACATGTGAGGTGCACATGCATTTTAATGTGCTGGCACGTCCTGAACCACACGATGATGAAAAATCAACGGACAAGATCAAAACCAACATAAAACCCTAGCATCAAAGCTGCCGGCCGGAGAGGGACCTCCGGTCACCTTCTCCGGCGAGCACCACCACCTGCAACTTTCACATCTCACCAAAATGTACAATACGCATACCAAATTGAAGCTGAGCCCATGCACATCATGAATCTACCACTATTTTTCACATAATACACATACACATGGAGAACAGAGAAGATTAAAACATGCCCTAGGTTTTGCAACTAAGCCTTTAGAAGGCCTATCAACTAGCCGGTTTGAGCAGAGCTTCTAGCAAGCTTAAAGCACCAAAAAACAAGTGAAAATGACTAGAAATCGTGTAATCCAAGTTCAAAAGTTCAAACCTGAAAGTGATGAAGCTTTGAATACAAAAGGATACCAGAGGAAAGTGCTTCTTCCTTGAGCTTCACTTGGCCAAATAAAGGCTTGAGAGCTTGAATTCGTGCCAAAAATCAATTGGAATTCGATACTGAACTTCTTTAACTGAACCTATGCACTCTTGTTCTTGATCTCCAAAGCAGAATAATGATGAAGATGGAGATGAAATGTAGAAAAAAAATGGTTAAACTCGTGTGCAAGCAGAAGAAAAGTGGAGAGAATGTGAGAGAGATTCAGTGTGAAGAATGAGAAAAATGAAGCTCAAATGGATTTGTGAGGTGAGATTCTGATTTATAGCATGATTTAGAAATGAACCACAGTGGTTAAGTGAGTTGGTTAAGGTGAGTTATCACGGTTAAAGTGAGTCCACCCTAACTAACTGAGTCAAGTTAGTTAGGGGCGAGTGAGGCTGGTTGGGATGTTATGGTGATGACTCAAGGTGTGTTATGGTGAGGCTTAATGGAAAAGAGTGGTGGTGATGCGGTTCTGATGTAGCAGAGCAACTTGTTGGGCAAGTTTCCTTCCATTCTCATGTAGTAAGTGAGGCACGTGCAACTCAAGTTTGTAAGGGGATGTTGGTTTAAATGAGGAAAAGAATGAAGAGTGATGCATAAAGCATGTGTGCAAACTGATATGGATTCAATCAACATTGTTATTATTTGGTTTTGTGACAGTTTGGAACATGGAGTTTTGGGGATGGAATTCTCACACACCAATGCATGGAATCATGAGCATTTGGTGTCATTGGAAAGAGGAGATATCATAGAACATGATTGATGTTAATTTTGGATTGAATTAAGGCTTGGAAGTTGGTGAAAAATAGCTTGGAACATCAGCGTTTGGAACTGATTTGTGGGCGTGGCAAGCAAGTCATGGCATGGCAACTTGGCACACAAAATTTCAGCACAATCAACATGACTTTGACCCAATATATCTCCACTATAACTTGATCAAATGGAATTTTGTCCAACATGAGTATTGAAGATGACACTACAAGGAACAACTTTGATGTTGAAAAGTTCTTCATTTGAGGCCTTTAACCATGAGAAAAATGAGTGGACATTTGGCCCACCACATGTTTGTTAAAATGACTGCGCGCGTGCCCTGAAAATCTTGGTCATGACCTAGTTTTGAACCTACTTTGCTCAAACTTTGATCAATCATATCTCACTCAATTTTTATCCAATTGAGATGTTCCACACATGGATTTGAAGCTTGAAACAAGATATTTTGTTATGGCCGAGTGGAATTTTCATTTGATGCCCCAATTTTAAATGGCCTTGGCTCAAACTCTGATGCAAAATGGCCAAAACTTGCTATATTTAGTAACCCTTCTTCATCCAAAAATGGCAACTTTCCACATCTTGATTTTTTCATGATTCCTTTGGAGTTTCTTGACCAAATTTTGTACATTGGACATATGTAACATGAATTTCATGATTTTGGGCTCAAAAAGTCAAGAGTTGACTTTTTCCTCTGATTATTTGGCTTGGCCCCAATTTTCCTGATTTCTGATCTTTCTTCCAATTGAACCACTTCTAAAACCAATTGAGAGGCAATTTTCCATACACATACACTTAAGAACATGTAGGACACCATGACATCAAGTTTTGTCCAAGAAATCAAAGATTCCCTGATTTAATTGGAAACCCTAGTTTAGGTGCCCACCTCCTAGGAGAAAAATGTGCAGTCTTCAATTTCAAATTCCTCAGAGTATGTTGTGTGTCCTCTTAAAGGATGATGAGATATACCATTTAAGGATGATTTTGGATCAATGAGTTATCTCTTTTGAGGGTTTTCCTTCAGTTTTTGAACCTCTTGCATAGTGAAAGATGTAGTGCTTCAATCTCCCATTGAATCTCTCATTCTTGAGGTTGTGGATGTTCCATTGAGATAGTATGAGACATGAAAGGCCTCTTGGCTTGCCTTGAGGAAACTTGATTGACCTTTTTGTGCTTTGAATGATCCCTTGATTGACCACCTTCCACCTGGTCCATGCCCTGATGGTAAGAAGGATGCTATGCTTCATTTTTCTATGTTAAATGCAATGTAATGTTAATGAGGTGGATATGATATGATAAATGATAATGCCATGCTATGATGACAAAGAGGGAGAGCAAATTTTGGGGTATTACACAATAAACAACACATATACATACACAAGCAAGATATAATTGAAACTTCTCACCCTTACCCGATTATTCGCGCTCGAAACGGAGTTCCCGCGATTTTCCTCTTTCTCCTCTTTTCTTTCCTCTTCCTATCTATCTTCTCTTTTCTTTCTCTCTATTTTCTTTTCTCTCCATTTCCTCTCAAATCTCTATTTATATAAAATATCTAAACTCCTAAAAGACTATTTTACCCCTCAGCTCAAATATCCCGCAAACGCTCTCAAAATGCGATAAAACATAAACAACGATGAAAAATAGTATATTGTCAAATAAAAGTCAAGAATAAAATAATATAAAACAAAAATAATTAAATCAACTCGATTAAATAAATAAGACAAAACCGGGGCGTTACAGAAATCATATGAGGAATCTCCACTCAGTGTTTTACCTTCTAGGTGTATTGTTGTTGCTTTGGATATTCCCAAACGCAGAGCATCGTTATCTTCCCCGGCAAGTACAGGACATATTTCTCTCCATATTATTTGTTTTCAGAGAAGATCGTGCATCTCTATTTCGGGTGTTCCCTAGTGAAGTTGCCGATGGTATCTCTATTCAAGGAATATTGATGTACTAGTCACCTGTTGGGTTTTCATTCATTCATGATGAGTTTTGATCTAAAATCCCCCACAGTTTGACCTTGTTGCTGTTTTCCTCAACAAGTCCAGGTTATTTGCTCAGAAGTGGTTAATCCTCAGAGAGTTTTTCTCTTGTATCTCCAGCATATCTGCCTTGTATTTCTGATGGATTTGGCGTAGATGTTTATATGTCTACAAATCCCCAGCGGATGCATTATTTCTCCGCAGCATATCTCTTCATCCTTTTGGAATGGAAGTTCCTGTGAATTCTTTATGAACCCCAGGAAATGTCCGAAAGATTTGGGTTGTTATGATTCTCCAACAGCTTTCCTTCCATCCTCAAAGCAGAGTTTATGTTTTATCCTCTTTGTGGATCAATGATGTTAGAAGATTGATATTTGGGGTTTTTCCCCAAGGAGTATTTTCTTTTCTCCAACAAGATTTGAGCCTTGTAGTAGGATTTATTTTCCTTTGATGGCTTTTGTTTATCTCTTGCAGGATTCCTTCAGACGAATGCCTAGCAGAGTTGCTAATGATATCTCCATCTTGTCAAGATTAGCTGAGTATTCGGTGGTGTTGTGATGTTTTTCCACCCTCTGTTTATCCTTTATGTCTGTTTTGTCAGCATATTCATACTCATACGCATTGCATGCGCATTTTTTTTGTTGTGCATAGCATGTTGTTGTTGCATTGTGCATTTTGCATTTGTGTTGGTGTTTCTTTGCTCTCTGGTGTTGTTATCCCCGCAGAGCGTGTGTGTCCTCTCTCCATTAGAGTGTCGACCCGTAAGCAGAAAATGCCATCTTTGTTAATTCCCCACTGAGTTTATGCCTCGTGGAAGATATTCGTTTTAGCCTTCCTCCCCAGTTCATTTGTCTGGATGGAATTAATCCCCAGTTGAGATATTTCCTCCTCGGGATGAGTCTTGTTTGACCGTTTCTCTCTGGTTTATTCTCGGATCCGGATTGAATTTTGGTCCCTTGCTTCAAATTTATCACCTTTGTCGTCCTGCCTTTTGTTGGTAGTAGATGATATAGCCGGTTTATTACCTTTGTCGTCATAACCTTTGTTGGTAGTAGGTAATATAGCCAGGTTTGATTACCTTGTTGTAGCTATCACTTGTTTGATAGTTAGTAATCTCTCCCTTCTTTGCTTGAATTTATCACCTTTGTCGTCCTGCCCTTTGTTGGTAGTAGGTGATACTTCTCGACCCCTTTTGAGGTTATTACCTTTGTCGTCCTACCCTTTTGTTGGTAGTAGGTAATTTTTCTCACACCCTTGGTTGATTACCTCGTCGTAACTATCACTTGATTGATAGTTGGTAATCCTTATTTTGGCTTATTGCCTTTGTCGTCCTGCCGTTTGTTGGTAGTAGGTAATATAGCCTGGTTTGGTTACCTCGTCATAGCTATCACTCGTTTGATAGTTGGAAATCTCTCCACGCTCGAGTTTATCGTCTTTGTCGTCCTGCCCTTTAGTTGGTAGTAGGCGATATTTCTCGATCCCTTTTGAGGTTATTACCTTTGTCGTCCTACCCTTTTGTTGGTAGTAGGTAATCTTTCTCATACCCTTGACTGCCTTGCTGTAGCTATCACTTGGTTGGTAGTTGGCAATCTTTCCTTTTGATCATGCTATTATCGGATATCTAGTATTAGACGATCTGTTTCCCAGCAAAGAGTTTTCTCTCAATGTTGGGACGGTTTTTTCCTCTGATGTTTCTGGTGTCGGTAATTTTCCCTCAGTTGGAATCTTACTCCTTGCTCTTCCCTAGTGGAGATTCGTTTCCTCCCCTGTTGGGATGTGTTTTCCCTATTTTGTTTTCCCCCGGTGGAGTCTTTTCTCTTTGCTCCCCAGTTTGTTTGTCTCCTGTGGCATTTTTTCCCCACAGTGGTCTCGTGTCTGCATATCATTTACATGATCATATCATTTTGTGGTCTCTTAGGGCCAAAATTTTGGTTTGTTGTTATATTTAAGTCTCTTCTATCTCGTCGAGACAAAGATGTCAATTTTCGTACCTCCGGATAGAAGAAACTTAAATAGGGGCAGCTGCAATACCCTATTTTTTACCCCTAAGATTCTTTGCTTTTCTTTTGCATTTCATACCACAAACAAGATCACACATTGGTTCCCTCTTCTATAGGATTGTGCCTTGCAGGGATCTTTGGGTTTGTGTGTGTGTGTGTGTGTGTGTGTGTGTGTGTGTGTGTTATTTGTTTATTGCTTAATTTGTTCATGTTTACTAACCATTAATTAAAATCCAAAAATATTTTGTTTTCTTTCACTAACATTTTCAGGGGAAGAACAGGTTAAAAATACAAAAAAATCAGTCCCGCAGCTCGAATGGATTTCACCTGTATAAAGTCAAAGTTGATCTGCAAACAATTCAAAAATTCATCTGATCAAGAGTCTCCAAGATTTAACTGATTTTTATTCAAGAGATTCCAAGGTTCATGTGTTTATTTCCATGCCTTCTTTGACAAGCAAGAAAAATCGAGCTGGAGTCAAGACAACACGTCAAAAAGCTAAATTTCCTAAATTTTCACTGTGTTAATCGATTAACACATTGGTTAATCGGTTAACGCGTGCGAATTTTGAAAAAAATGGCAGCAAGTTCAAATTTTCAGCAATTGGCGCCAATTTTCATCATTTTGGAATATTCCATCTCAGTTTTATTCCCTACATCATCAATATTAATTCTTATCATACACCTCCACTAATCACCACTCTTTTAATTTCCCTCCAAATTTGAATTCCAATCCTAATTTTGATCACCCAAGCCTAATTCCAAACCACCAAATTCCCAAGCCTAAACTCTATAAATAGAGGCTTCATTTCACTCATTTCACAAGCTTTTGATAGCCAAAAAATCTCTTGCAAATTCTCTCCCCACCTACCAAAATTCACTAAAAGCTCAATTTCTTCTTTCATAAGTTAGTAAGAATTCACATTGATTCTTACTAATTTAGAGCTAAACCTTCATCCATTCTTGTTTTGTTCATAGATCAAGGCTTTGGAGTGTAGATTTTGCTACAATTTGGAAAGATTTTCTGATTTGGAGTGGTAATTCACTTTCCACCATTGTTAAAGTTTCATATTCATCATTCAAGATGTAGATCCTTGGTGTTGCTTGTTGTTGATCCATTGGATTGTATATTGTTGTTTGATTGCGGGTTTCTCTGTCTATTTTTACTTTAAAATTCGTGCAAATTCAATTCATGATCATAAAGTGTTTGAAAAATGTTTTGAAAGAAGATCATGCTGAATTTTACACTTTTTTTTTTGCTTCTGGTGCAGTGTTAACTGATTAAACAAACACAGTGTAAATTGGTTAATCGATTAACACCTTGTTTTACGCAGAAATTCAAAATTTGCACTGGTTAACCGATTAACCAATGTGTTAACCGATTAACCAGTGTCCAGAATCCTATTTTGGCTCTGTTTTGGGACTGTTTTGCTTTCCTTTTCCATTTTGTCTTCCCCCTTCCTTTGTTCTTAGCCTTAGATCACATAATTGTGTGGTTTAATTTGGCTTTTCTTCATCTAATTCTCTTTTATTTTGATCGATGAAAGTCAAAGATCTTGAAATTCCGTTGTTGAATTTCGATCAAGACTAGATCGTTACCACTTTTCTTTTCGTGCGGTATTGCTTTCGGATGACGATCTATATATCGTTCATCTAGCATACATTAGCACAAAGAGCTATTGACCGGCCTCATTGTAGGGTAATTACTTCGTAAATTACTCGGCGATTGCTTAACATAGCGCAATATTTGTCCCGTATTGGAAAACTATCAAGAATGGTTGATTATTTGTCTTGTGATTCAAAACTCATGAAACTTGTTGTTAGGAGGCTTTGGTCTTATCAATCCTCTAATGAGTTTCATCAACCTTGACCTAAGTGCAATTATTCAATTGTTATTGATCATTAACATTAACAACTAATCACTAACTTACTAAAAATATTTTGTATTAATTTTGTTTATGTTTCCTTCTCGCTCCCAATCTCTTTTATTTTTTATGCTTCATTTCATATCATGTTTATGTTTCCGCAATTTTGACTTTGTCCGTTGGACATATGTTTATGCTTATGCTTTTTTTTTCCTTTGTCCATTTGGACTCAAAAACATTAATAAAGGCTTAAACCATACAAAACTTAATTCTCCTCATCTTGGACTATTGGTTGCTATCCTATGATTTGGAGTGATCTCTTCATGGACCTCTTTTTGAAGTAATATTGGACTTATGGACTTAGAATTAGGACTTCTTATCCCTTTGCTTGGAGTATTGATTGAAGACTTGCCTTTATTTGGCCAATTTGCTTAAGGATGGAACTCTTTTAATATTGCTTTGAAGTGGCTCCATTTTGGTTAGATCCTTCTTTTCCCTAGCTTTTACTTTATGCACTAGGATAGTCACTTCTTTTCCACCCCTTCTTCAATTTTCAAAATCTCCTCTCTTTTTCAAAACTTTCTTGTTTTCAAACTTAAAACCGCTTTCATAATTAAACCTTGACTTTTGTCAAGTGACTTTTAAAACTTGCTTTTCTTTAATAAATGTCAATCCATTTAACCATATTATGACCATTTCATGAAAACATAAAAAAATATAAAAACTCGTCAAACTCTTTTTGTGCTTTGTGCACTTTTTCTTTTTTAAACTTTTTCATAAGTTTAAACATGATTCATTTCTTTAAGCGGAATTATTCGCTTAGAAATGACGATTTGTCTTTACACTTAAAATCAACCAAAACAAACAAATTTTTGTTCTTTGTACCACGAACTACGGGGTTTTGATCCTACATTGTACATCGTGGGTACGTAGGCATGAGGCGATAAGTCTCTCCAAACACAAAAATCTAAAAAAATAATTCTCCTCTCATCTCCTCAATCTCTTTACAAGCAAACCATTTTCAGACCAAAAAACGGTAGATATTTCAAAGGGCTCCTATAGAGTACTATAGACGTTTTGGGTGCTAACACATTCCCATTGGGTAACCAACCCCCCTTACCCATTCTCTGTTTGTTCTTGTTGTTTTAGAACTCTTTAGGTTTTGTTCGCTCTTTTTCCTTTCCCTTCGTGGATAAAATAAAAGTGCGGTGGCGACTCTTTCTTATTTTTGAGTTAAGTTAATCAACAACTTACACTCACGATTTAACTGCTACACCATACACAGCTTTGGTTCTTTCTGAGTAGTTTGAAAATTGGCGCGCATGTCACGGTCATGAGGAATATGAATCTTGAGATGTAATTGAGACGTCCCAAAATTCCTCTGACTTTCTTTTTAGTATTTGTAGAAGGCATCTCTTGAATGGCCTTGACCTTGTGGGGATCAACCTCGATTCCCTTTTGGCTGACGATGAATCCCAAGAGTTTTCCTGAACGAACACCGAATGTGCACTTATTGGGATTCAAGCGGAGTTTGTATTTTCTCAGACGCTCGAATAGTTTTGATAAATTCTCCACATGTTCTTCTTCTGTTTTAGATTTGGCAATCATGTCATCGACATATACTTCAATTTCTTTGTGCATCATGTCGTGAAATAGAGTTGTCATAGCCCTTTGATAAGTTGCTCCTGCGTTATTTAGATCGAACGACATTACTTTGTAACAAAAGGTGCCCCATGGGGTGATGAATGAAGTTTTCTCCATGTCTCTGAGCGTCATTCTGATTTGACTGTAGCCTGAAAATCCATCCACGAAGGAGAATACTTTAAATTTTGTTGTGCTGTCAACTAGCTTGTCAATGTGTGGTAGGAGAAAATCATCCTTTGGAATTGCTTTGTTTAAATCCCAATAGTCTACACACATTCTGACTTTTCCGTCTTTCTTGGGAACTGGCACTATGTTAGCTAGTCATTGAGGATATTCTGAGGTGACAAGGAAACCTGCGTCGATCTCTTTCTGCACTTCTTCTTTAATTTTGATGGCCATCTCTGGGTGAGTCCTTCTCAATTTTTATTTTACAGGAGGACAATCTGGTTTCAGTGGAAAATGATGTTCCACAATGTTGGTATCCAACCCTGGCTTGTCTTGGTAGGACCAAGCAAACACATCTGAAAATTCTTTGAGCAGTTCTATCAAGCCTTTTTTGACAGTTGGACTGAGTAGTGCTCTAATTTTAACTTCTTTTATCTCCTCTTCTGAACCCAAATTGACCGTTTCCAATGGTTCTTTGTAAGGTTGAATGGATTTCTCCTCATTTTTTAGCAATCGAGAGATCTCATATGGAATTTCTTCATCTCCTTCTTCTTCGGCTTCAAATACCGGGAACTCAAAGTTGGGAGAAGGCATTGGATTGTATGTTTTAATAGGGGTTTAAAACAAATAATCTGCATAACGTGATGATTCCTTTTTAGAAAAAACAGAGAGAATGCAAAAGTGTGTGCAGTGTATTTTGAAAAATGCTTATTTTTATTTTAGATTGTTTTTTAGGATTACCATTTTTTGGAAAAGTGAAAAGTGAAAATAGCAATAAATGCATGAATTCAGAATGACATTCTTTATTTATGATTTGTCGATTCTTGAAACACAAACCCTATAAAACAAAACTCTTTCGCTCCGGGCGAAGTGAAGAGGGACATTTACAGCAAAGCAAGCCCTTAAAACATCCTTTTCACCTGGGGAAAGTGAAATGTCAAAACAAAGACGAGACAATTACTTTGATTTATGAACGATATTCAGGACATCGACTGCGACCCAATGGCGACGAACTCCTCTGTGGATCACAAAGTCCGATATTTTTCTTCCAGGATTGTCTTCAGTAATGACACTGATTTCTGGCGGAGTTGGATCACTAGAGTCTTCTTCCCAAGCAATGTTATCATAAGAGGACTCTTCTATTATATCTTCAACAGTATTTTCATTTTCAAGAGAATCTCCCCATCCAGTGGGCTGGATGTCTTCATATCTGATACAAGAGCTTTCGGGAGCAATGTACTTCACTAGAAAGCCGTACTTTCTGCTTGGTTGTCCCAAAGTATCCCAAATTTCTGAGGGGATAGATGAGTCATCTTCTTCAATGACGTTGACCTCAGGAAATGCGAAGTTGATAAATTATTATCCCGTGATCCTTGCGATTTTATCAACATGATGTTTGACATTTTCAAGATTTTCCTGGTAATGTTTCCACGATTCTAGGAGAACAGGTGGATTTTTCTCAAGGTTATTCAGTAGATATGGATTCTCTGGCTGACTCTTTTGCCCTAAGTCTTCCATGTAAGGTTTCCAAATGGGCAAATCATCCATAGGATCATATGAGTTATAATCAAAGTTGTCTTTCATCAGAGTATCTTCTTCCAATGAGTTGGGTGGAGCATGGCATCCCTTGGGATCGCAATCTCCCTAGATCATTCTGACGTCTGATCTTGGTATATATTTAGGACTTTGCTTCGGAGAGCAAAATGGCATGTATGTTTCTTCCATAGATACATAACCTTCATCGTTGAAATAGGATTTCCATTCTTCATCCGTATCAGAAGAATTATTTTCCTCGACGGTATGGACTTCCTGAGAAATTGGGTGGAGGAAGCCTCCACTGTGAAAGAAATCTTGAATGGGGCGAAAACTTTCATCCTTTTTGTAGTCTTGGTAAGTGCTGGAGAAAAACCGAGACCTTTTCTTGTATTGTTATCAACAGGAATCACAACTTGCCCCATCCTTTTATGTCATTGCTTCCCATTATTTGGAGAGCGTTTTTGTACGAGGAAATTGACGTTCCTTTTTCTTGATGATTCTCATTGCTCGCAGAGAGTGCTTGAAATTGAGTTCCAACGACCTCTTCTGGTTCTAAATATGAGAATGATGATAGGTTGCTCACAATTAAAGCTTGTTCTCCACATACTGTGACCAACTTGTCGTTCTTGACAAACTTCAGCTTCTGGTGAAGTGTCGAAGTGACTGCCCCTGCTTCATGTATCCAAGGTCTTCCTAATAAACAGCTGTATGCCGCTCGGATATCCATGACTTGGAAGGTAACTTGGAAAGTGTGGGGACCAATGGTTATGGAAAGGTCGACTTTGCTGATAACTGTCTTCCTAGATCCGTCAAAAGCTTTGACGATGATCTCACTACCTCTCATCAAAGTGTCTTGAAAAGATAACCGTACCAAAGTTGACCTTGGCATGATGTTCAAGGATGAACCTGTGTCTACCAGTACGCTGGCTAAAGCATTGTCCTGACAATTGACTTTGATATTGAGTGCCATGTTATGATTCTTTCCTTCCTCTGGAAGTTCTTCATCAGTGAAACCCAAATTGTTGTAGGAAGTGATGTTGGAAATAATGCTGTCAAATTGACCCACTGTTACATCTTGTTCTACAAATGCCTGTTCCAAGACTTTCTGTAGAGCTTCTCTATGAGCTTCTGAACTGAGCAGGAGAAATAACACTGATATCCGAGAAGGAGATTGTAATAATTGATCCACAATGTTGTATTCACTTCTCTGGATGAGTTTTAACATTTCATCGTTATTTTGCACAGGCTTCGTGTTGCTGGATTGACCAATTTTTTGATTAGGAGCTTCAACTTGAGGTTCATTTTCTTTTGCAGGTTCTCCAACTCCTCTATTGAAAATTCGACCACTTCGGGTGACTCGACCGATATCAGCAATGTTAACAACGAATGGTAGTGGAATTTCTTTTCCATCTTCTATTATGGTTGCACCTTACTTGTACGAAATAGCTTTTTCTAATTCGTATGGCATCGGGCCTGGCAAGTAGATGACTACAAGGGTTATTTGGGTCTTTCGACTGTCAAAAGTAACCTCAATTGGCTCTAGCTTGGGACTATTGGAAATTTTTCCACTGTCGAAAAGGGTTCCCGAGTGTTTTGGCTCGTTGAGAAGAGGGATTATGGTGAAAACATCCTCGTTAATTCCATAATTAACATGCTCTCTTTCATTGAAGACTGTGATGGTTCTTTTGTCCAACAACTCTTGAATCTCATTCTGGACAAAGAGGCAACCATGTTGGCTTTCGCGGCATTTTCTGCAAGCCGAATGATCGTGGTGATTCTGACCAAAATAATCAAGTCCGCACAGGCATTTGTGAAATTTGACCAATGATGTTTCAATGTCATAAACTGCGTGCTGCCCTAGGCAACCTTTCACCATATTTATGGACTGAAAATTTAGGCATAGTTGGGTTTCCCCTTAGTCCACATGATTCTGGAGAGCTGCTCGCACGATGTGGCACCCTTGACTGTTCTCTGAACATATTCGACAACGTTCATAATTGTGAGGTGGCACCTGGACGTACCCACTCTATATGCAATGTATCTTTACCAAATCTGTTTCCAGCAAGCGAATGTCACAACTTTGGTGTCAACCCGGATTTCCATTGGTTATGCTAACTTATTGTGTGTTTTCATCTTTGTAGACTGGGAGCCACCAATGGTCCAACAGATGTTGAAGAGTTCTTTGTACAAGCGCACAACCTTGATCATTTTTGGAGCAATCTTTGCAGGCTTGATAATTATGGGCTGACAGATAACCGAGCCTGACTTGTTTGGCATGCAATTCTACCAAGCTGGTATTCATTAAACGAATGTCGAAAATCTGAACCATATTGACCTGGTGATTATTCCTTCCATGGTAGTCTTGGATCCATCCAAGATCCATTTGACGCTGAAGTGCTTCGTGTACAAAAGAACATCCTTGATTGTCTTTTGAATAAATTGGGCAAGCGTTGTAATCGTGCAATGGCAAATTATGATACTGACTTTGTCTTGAGTGCATTGCTACTAGATTGAAATTCATTGCGCGGATGTCATGATTTTGAACAATGTTTGGATGTTGATAGGCCATATTTATTCCACGAACTCTGTGATCTTGGATCCAGCCTAGATCCATCTGCTCTTGAAGAGCTGCTTGTACAATGATGCACTCTTGATTGTTCTTGAAACAAATGTCTCATTGATAATAGTTATCAGATGGCACATGGCCATACCCGCTTTGCCTGCAATGCAGTTTTACCAGATTTGTTCCTAGGAGGCGTACATCGTGAATTTGATAACTGCTGTCAGGTCCTTCATCTACCAAGTTTACTGAAGCTTTTTCATGCTGTGGCAATGGGTTTGTTTAAAGATTTGGTTCGTATCTTTGAAAGATAAAACTCTGTTTTTGACGAGCCTTTGTATGTCAGATTTGAAGCTGAGGCAGTTCTCAATGTTATGCCCCGGTCCTCCTTGATGATAAAGGCAAGATTGATCAGCTTTGAACTAATAAGGGGGATTGTTCGGCACTGTGAGAGGAGTTCTGGTTTGAACGTGCCCCTTGGCTAGCAAAAGTGGAAATAGTTCTGCATACAACATTGGTATGAGGTCAAACCCTGGCGATCATGGAAAATGATTGTTGTTATTGTATTGTGGGCAAGCCTGCGGAAGAGGACATTGCTTCCTTTGCTGATACGGTTGTGGATTTGGCTGCCTCTGAGCAACCTGTGGTTGATATGCCAAGATCGGTGTGGGACTGACAACAAGAGATACTGTCGCTACCTGTTGAGGTTGATACCTTTGCCTTTGCTTACTCTGTGAGATATTACTGATATCATATTATTTCTTCTTTTGGAAAGCACTCCCATATCTCTTACTACTGCTGGATGGTTCTGAGTCCTTAACCAATCGAACTTCTCAGACTGCTTCTTCAAGGCGTACCCCCATGTTTACCATTTCGGTAAAGTCACTGGGTGCACTGGCGACCATCCGGTCATAATAAAATGAGCTTAATGTTTTCAAGAAAATTTTCGTCATTTCTTTCTCCTCAAGAGGAGGACAAATTTGGGCGGCGATTTCACGCCATCTTTGAGCGTACTCCTTGAAGGGTTCTTTATCCCTTTGGGACATAGCTCTGAGTTGATCTCTGTCAGGTGCCATATCCAAATTATACTTGTACTGTTGAACAAAAGCTGCCCCGAGATCTCTAAAAGTATTGATCTTGGTACGATTTAATCCCAACTACCATTTGAGCGCAACACCGGTTAAACGGTCTTGAAAGTAGTGGATTAGTAGCTATTGGTTTTCTGTCTGGGTAGACATCTTACGGACGTACATTACCAAGTGACTTTGAGGGCAAAAGTTGCCTTTGTACTTCTCGAAGTCGGGCACCTTAAGTTTGTGTGGTATTTTGACGTTTAGGACCAAATAGAGGTCAGCGGAATCTTTGCCAAATAAGTCCTGTCTGCGAATGGCATGCAGTTCTTTCTGCATTTCCAAGAACCGTTCTTGGAATTCATTCATTATTTCGTAAACTTTTTCATCTTTTCTAGGGGTGGCATGAAGGATCTGTTCCTCTGGGATAGTATGTATCACAGGTTGTGGTATAGACATTACTGCAGTAACTCTTGGTGCTTCGATGACCTGAAGTTTGTAAGCTTCAGGTACAGGAGTCTCTGTCGTAGTCCTTGCATCTTCATTTACCTGAAGTTTGTAACCTTCAGGTCTTGAGGTTCCCGTTGTGGCCCCTAGGTCTTCAGTGACAGGTGGCATACATCCTTCAGGTATGAAATTGAAAGGCATGCCCCAGGGAAAACCTTTAGGCATGTTATACTGTGGAAGATTGACGGGCATCTCAAATGTTGGTGTAGACACAATTTCTGAGATTGCAGTCTTTTGAGGTGGTTGATCCTGAGCTGCTGCTAGGGATTCAATCATGATGTTAAGTCTTTCCAGACTTTCCTTCAGAGTGTTGACTTCCTCTCATAGCTCTCTGTTTTCCTCATCAAGATTGTCCATTTTCTTTTGCCGATTGGCCCGAGTATTGTACAAATGAGACAGTTTGACTCTAAAGTGCGACACATGTGTGAGACTTTGTGACAAAGATGTGTAATGCAAGAATGATGAATGATATGCAAAGATCTTTTTGTTTTCAAAAGAACTTTTAACAATTATATTACAAATATCAAACAGCGGTGGAAACCTTTTATTGAATTCAAAAGATTACAATATCTTACAGGGAAAAGTACATTATTTTACAAAGTGCAAGAAGGAAAACTTGGCCTATGAATCCTAAGGAATCTTTGACAAAGGTCCAGATGCTGGCTGCTGGTCCCCTTTTCTCTTCTTTGATCGGGTCTCCTCAACTGTTGTCGGGTCGATGATCCTTTGCCATGTGAAAGGAGAGAGTAAACTTCTTCGTTCCTCTTGACTTTTCACAACATGTTGCTCTAGTATTTCAATCAGAGCATCTTTCTCCTTTAGTAACTCTTGAATCTTGGTGCACTCCAAGTTGACAATCTGATATTTGTTCTTCTAAGAGTTCTTTTCACGCTGAGTTTTGTTAAAAGCGACCTGCAGTTTCTCTGTGTCACTCATGAAATAGAGGACATATTCTTTTAAGGGAAATACCTCTTGACAAGGGTAAGACATTTTTAACTTAAGGGCCCTAGTTTGTACCCATTGGAGATAAGGCTTTATGGAGATGCAGTTTGGTTTTCCTAGAGATTCTCTTCCCTTCTTATGAACATGATGCCAGGCATGCACTATTTCTTCCTTGAGTGCTCTGTCATTTTCTCCTTCCTTAAAGAAAAGACCTTCCAGATGAACGTTGTAAGGTACATTCTTCATCGGGTATCCAAGATGACGACGGGCTAAAAATGGATGATAATTGATCCCTCCCTAGGTACCAATGAGGGGTACATTGGGGAAACTTCCACATTTGTCAATGATTTTTATCTCGTCATAGACTCGATTGTACCAATCTATGTCAGAATGGGTGAGAGACATAATCTTTTGTGACCATCGCATACCACTTTTGAGATCCCAAAAAGCAGCAGATTTGGTTAAGTGGGAAATAAACCATTTGTAGAGTAATGGTACACAACAAGTAATCATCCCTCCATTGTACAAGTTCTTTAAATGCACTGAGTGGTAAGCATCTGCCAGCAAGGTTGGGACAGGGTTCCCAATTAAGAATATCTTGATAGCGTTGATATCGACGAAATTGTCTATATTAGGGAAAAGGAATAATCCATAAGTGAGTAAAACAAAGTTATCCTCGA
The DNA here is from genome assembly GCA_022829125.1 of Lathyrus tuberosus. Lineage (NCBI taxonomy): Eukaryota > Viridiplantae > Streptophyta > Magnoliopsida > Fabales > Fabaceae > Lathyrus > Lathyrus tuberosus. The sequence continues at coordinate 609,335 of JALAZF010000974.1, read as the reverse complement.
AAGCAACTATGTTTCCTATACTTTTCTAGTATAGGGCTTTTTCCAACAGAAACCTACCTAGTAGACCTTGAATTCCTCCCTTGGTGGTCATGTGGGTTTTGATATCTGATATTTCCAAAGAGGTAACTCTTGCAATGACCTGATCCTTAGGAATTTCTTCCAGTCCAGAGAATGGATCCTGATTAGTGATAGGTAAATCAATCAGATGAGAGTATTCTTCCAATGTTGGTGTGAGCTGAAAATCTGGAAATGTAAAGTAGTGGTACACCGGATCATAGAACTGAACCAATGTAGACAGGACTCTTTCCACCATGTTGACTTTCAAAAGAGACAAAAGTCTTCCGTACTTAGCTCTGAAAGCTTCCAGATTAGTAATCAACCTTCCCAATCTTCTTAGGTCTTCAAGTTTTGGATCTCTGAAGGTGTACTTTTGAGTTTTTCTTCTACCAAAATCCATAATGTGGTTTCTGATATTTGCAACACCTTTTTTTCTTAGTTCTTTTGAAAAAAAAATAGAAAATATTTTTTTTGAAAGTTTTTTATGAAGGCAGCAAACACAAGTATATGAAAACATGGGTTTAAGGGTTCATCGTCATGAGTATGGAGCCATAGATCTACCCAATCCCAAAGGGTATGTACTAGGGGTTCTTTTTTGCGCCTGTAGAACGGGTTCTAACAAGGTTCCCAAAATCATTGACCCCTCTTAAGAATATTACCAGCAAACCAACTGACTCATGAGAGTTGTAATATCCTTAAGATAAATCTCATTCGAGCGTAGTATCGCATATCAACTATTCCCGATAGTCACCGCACTACATCCTAAAAATGGCCAAGGTTAAATGTTTACTTATCCTCAGTTTCGCGGGTGTCCAGTGGAAAAAGTAATGTTTTCACGACTTGCTCGTTTAACATCAGTAATTCCAAAAGGGCACCTCCACTGATTTGGTGGACTTTCAAGTTAGCTTGGTCGAGATTCACTCCTTATAAGCCTTCTTGAATATGCCATCTCCTATCTTAAAATATGCTCTCTAGCCCACTGAGGACATTTTGACTCACCATATGTGTATTAATCACATTCCTAGATAACAGTAATTTAAACAAGTATGGCAGATAAGCAGATAGTATGATGGGAAACAGTAAATAATATCAAATGAGAAAGCAAATAAATAGTATAAATGCAAAGCAAAGCTTAACCCTCCTAGAAAGAAAAATTAATAGTCCCCAGCAGAGTCGCCATTTTTCTGTATCATCGGTTTTTGTGACGCGACCACTACCGCTTTTAGTGCTACTTTCTAATTTCTATATTTATCCTATGAAGCTTTAAAGGAAGGGGAAGATATCTCAAAATAACCCTGGCGTCCGAATGTTTTCCTTAACAAATGCGAAGAGATCGGGGATCGGGGGTTGGTTATACAAAGGGAAGCTGTTAACACCCAAAGTATCTATAGTAATCTATAGGAACCTTTATTTGCATATGTTTCTACTCTTGTATTGCTTAGTTGCTCAAATCCATTTGCTGTTGATTGGGGAAAGTTTCTCCTTTTGGAAAGCTGAGGAGATGTTTTTGTTGTTTTTTTGGGAAGGCACTGGACCTAAGGTTTTTGATTAGTGAGCTCGCTAGGATTTCACAATCTTATGCCTACGTATTTCTGTAAAGAGATTTGGGGAAATCAGAGCGTTCGTAGTTCCTCCTATTCTATCGGAGGAAATTGTTTGGTGTCTTGTTCAAAGCCCAAGATTGAAGCTAAAAGAGTATTTGTGTCTTGTTAATGCCCAAGATTGAAGCTAAAAGAGTATTTGTGTCTTGTTTAAAGCCCAAGATTGAAGCTAAAAGTGTATATGTCTTGTTCAAAGCCCAAGATTGAAGCTTAAAGGTTTGACTGAGAGAGAATTTGTCATCTCTAAAGGGAGATATCTCACCTATTCATTACAAACATTGTGGAATTGATTTATAAGGGAAGTTTCTTTAACTGGGATGTGTGGAATCCAACAATGCCACATTTTCCTTTATAAGTCTTTACATGCTAAGAGAGGGACATTGACTTGGATGTGTAGAATCCAGAGGTTTGCCACTTACATCACTTAGATGAAAGAGAAATTTTAGCCATGATAAAGGACTCCAGCTTGGATTTTGAATCAATAAGTGTGCCACTAACATCAATTATCTGGAAAGGGTTTTAATTGTTTGTTTTGAAATGTGATGTATAGAGGAAATATCCTCCTACAGAGAGAACTCATGGTCTCATCTGTGGGGATGTTGAATTTTGTGCCTTGATCAAACCCCAAGGTTGAAGCTAAAATAGAGTTGAAAAGTGACTCAATTGGGGGAGTATTATATCTGTCTTGTACAAAGCCCAAGATTGAGGTTGACTGGGAAAATCATTATATGAAGCCTAAGATGAGGCTGACTGGAAAAATCATTATACGAAGCCTATGAGGAGGCTGACTGGAAAATTAAGTGAAGACTGACTCTTGCTGGGGAAAGTTAATTCCAGGAGAAGGTATAAACTATTTTGAGGAATCAAAAAGGAAACTGACTCTTGCTGGTGATTAGAGAAGAGTTAAATTATCAGATGATATGAGGCATTGATACTTTTGGGGATTTGTTGATGGTATCATGGTTCTGGATGGGGATTTTAAAGATGAAAGCCAAACCTTGTTGAGGATCAGAAGAGGCTTTAAAGGATAAGCTTGAATACCTTAGAGGTTTTGACTCTCCTGGGGATTGGTGTATTGATAAAGATGACTAGGATCTATCCTATGCTTTTAGGAATCCTGATGGTCCTTGTATGAAGCCCAAGAGGAGGCTAGGGATGCTTATAGGAAGCCTGTGGGTCCTTGTATGAAGCCCAAGAGGAGGCTAGGGATTGAGACTTTCTAAGTCTAGGAAGAGTTCAAGAAAGGTTTCACCAGGAAATAACCCTTTCTCTGTTGAACTGTTCCAGGGTTAAAGGGGTTAAAGAAGAGGTTTCATCGGGAAATAATCCTCTCTTTAATGAAGTGTTTCAAGGTTGATCAAATTGAACAAAGCCCAAGAGGAGGCTATCTTTTGGGGAGATTCATTGTATGATGCCCAAGATGAGGCAATAATGCTTGGATAAAGCCCAAGAGGAGGCTAACTGTATTCCTTTGTACAGGGGGGAACTAGTTACTTGAACTAAGTTATATTGATTAAAAGGATCCTATTGTTTGAACTATTCTAAACTAAGGATGATTTAAATGCTAAGAGGAACTTAACAAGATATGCACAAGTGTATATACAAACATATGAACAAGTATATAAACAAGTATTGAATTGAGAAAAGTGGTGGGTCTTATACTCTGGATATAGGCCCAAGTGTATTGTGATTGATCATATGTTTTCTTCAAGATTGGATTAGTGTTTTGAAGAAATTGAAGAAAGTTTTGAATTTTTGAAGATGACTTGATCTCAAATAGGAGAAAAGCAAAGGTGTTGGGTCTTACACTCTAGATAGAGGCCCAGGTGATTATTTGTATCCTGTACAAAGCCCAAGATGAATGAGGCTAAAATATTTTCTATTTACAGAAGGGTGTTGGGTCTTACACTCTATTAGAGGCCCAAGACTATTGTTTAAAACAAGGTTTATGTACAAAGGGATGTGACTTACACTCCTAACAGAGGCCCAAAGACTGTTGTGAAAACAGTGATCGCACCGTGATTTTGAAAAGTACGATGAGACTTATACTATAGCAGAGGCCCTTGAAGGGGTTTATTTACAAAGAGGGTTGAGTCTTACACTCGAATAGATGCCCAAGTGTATTGAAATGAAGTTTGAAAGATTGAATTAAAACAAAACCTTAATTTCATATTTTTAAAGATATTTTTCAAATAAAAATCAATAAAAATATGTATTATTTATCAAACAAAATCATTAATCATGTTATAAACAATGATTAAGGTTTATGAAAAAGTTATTTTATTCACATGAATATTTAAAATCATTTTGGTTTAAAAATCAAGAAAAAGAAATCATTTTACAACAATTTTAAAATAATATTTTTAAATATATTAAAAATACATCAAAGAAAAATATTTTTGTGATTTTTTAGGGTGAATAAAATATTTAAATGTGTGAGTGATTTTTGTGCAAAAATTCATTTTAAAATAATTAAAATTAATTTAGAAAATAATAATTTAAAATAAAATAGAAAAAAATATCAAAAATATGGAAAATATGAAGAAAAAATTAGTGAAAGGGACCAAAAATGGCATGGGTGGGTGTTGAATCCACGCCCTAGCACACAAACACACTTGAAAACACACACTGCAACCACTGGGGTGGTGATACATCCGTGTATTAAACCACCCCCATAAATACATAAGGGTAACTTGTTTTTAGGCCTGGCCAAAGGCGCAATGGCCATGGCTGACCAGGTTTTGATGATTTTGCAAGAAGGCCATAACTTCTTCATTTCTCCATGAAAATGGATGAAATAAAGATGGATCTTACCTAGAATTTCATGAGGAATCCAATAGTGGTCTTAGATTTTTCTAAAAATGCCTACATTTTAAAACCCGATAGTGGTTTCAAAATAGGTCAAGTTTTGCAAGTTATATACTAAAACTCTATACAAGCAATAATAGCATGACAAAATAGTTCAAACACATCAAATGTGATATGTATAACATGTTCAAGATCAATGTACATCAAAGCAATTCATATTTCACAAAGTTCAAGTTCTTATGTACTTACCTCTTGAAGCTCCACTTTGTAACCTTCAAGATACTTGTCACAGAAGCAAACCAATGCCTTGGACACTTCTAATAGATCCCTTGGAAGCCTTTAGGACGATCAAAATCCAAATAAAACCTCTGGAACAGAATCTAGCTATTTCTTGCAAAATTGGCAAAAGTGACCAAAATGGCAACTCTGCCAAATGATGTTATAGTTGAGAAACTATGCTTGGAACACCTTAATGATATATATTAGAGTGTGTTTGAGGTGTTGTTTGGTTTTGAAAGGGACTAAATCAATATCTGGCTTGAAAAATGCAGAAAAGTCAAAATTTGAGGTTTTGATAGTTGACTTTCTGTTTTTGATAATTTGAGATGAAGGAGGGGGTTTGGACACCTCCAATGGATGATTTGTAATGTGTTTGGATGGTTATTTAAGTGGTTTAGGCTCCGGTTTTGAGAATTTCAAGTTTACCCTTTGAAACTTTGAAATTTGAAGTAAGAGAGGGAGAATGAGAAAACAAGGCTTTGGTATTGTTTTGGTGTAATTGAAATGATCAGAAACAACTCCTATTTATAGGAGAACAAGTTTGTTTTGGGAGGAATGGTGTTGGATAAGGGATCACTCTATTATCCAATAGATTTTGTCATGTAGCCCTTTCTTAAATGCCAAGGTACCAAAGTCACCTCTTATCTTGACTTTAACCAAATTTGCAGGTTTGAACACTCATGTTTCTTGACTGGTTTGTGACTGATTCATGCCACCTCTATGCATCACTTTAATGCTTGATGCCAACATTGAATTTCAAGGTTCATGTAATGATGAATTTGCACATGCAAAGTTGAATTCTTGACTCAATGGTCCAAAGTTGAAAACATCAAGTGATTCATCAAGATTCTTTCTGATCTTGGAAGAGGACAAAGCTTGTAAGATAACAAAATTGAAGATGGAAATCGTGTGGCACAAGAAATGCATAAAATATGTCTTGAAAATCAGTTTGAGCAAGGCATGTTGTGAGGTACATAACTCCTTGCTCTAGTTGAATTAATGGGAGTTCTTGTACTCTTTGGAAAGCTTGTATATCATACTTCAACTTTGATGTTTGCATTTGGTCTTAATTCCTCTTGGATCATAATGAAAAATGCCTCCAAAGTTGGACAAAACATGAGATAGATTCTGCCTAAAAAATTTTAAGTGTCAAAGTTCAAAATCTTATGAAACCTTAACTTTAATGCTTCATATCTCAAAATCCATGCATTTTTTGGGGGTACCTCTGCTTTACAATCTTGTTGTATGTAAGAAGAGCTATCATTTGAGCTTTAGATGGAAGAAAATGGTTTCTTGGATCACAAGTTATAGCCTTGCAAAGTTGGGTAAAAACCATTATTTTCCATAACTTAGTGAAATTTCAAGTTTCTCAAGGTTGCCCTTTTTGCAAGTAACCTCACTTTTCTTGATTGATCATGATCAAAATCATAAGTTAACATTGTTTTTGACTTAAAGAGGCCATGTTTGCCAAAAAAATCCCAAAAGTCAAACTTAGTTTTGATCACAGTTGACTTTTTGTATCAGATGAATTTTGAACTTTGTGATCCTTTATGAAATTAAGTCCTTGGGCAAAATTGAACCTAATGGATGGATTCCAAAGGTGTTTTAGAGTGTCTTGAATTATGTTCCAAGGTTTGAGATCATGCTTTGCTCAAAAGTCAAAGGTATGGTTGACCTTTTCTCAGAAACCCTAGTTTGTGGTCCAGATGAATTTGAATCCTTATATTGCTTATGATCCAAGTTATTTAAATCAATTCAATCTTGTGAATGGATCAATATGATGTGTTTGAGGTCCTTAAAGCATATCTTGAGGTCTTGGCTCATGCCTTGCTCCAAAAGTCAACTTAGGGACTGAATTAGGACAAAACCCTAATTCCTGATTTTTGATGGATGCATCCCCTGAGACTAGTTTGAACTTATGAATGGATTCATAAGGTTCTTTTGAGCTTATTGAATCATATATTGAAGTATTGGCTCATGCCTAGATGAAAATTTCTCTCTGGAGGCCTTGGTCGACCAAAATCCTAATTTGGTGACACTGATGATCTTGAGGCTTGATCAACTTGAAATGTTACATTCTTGTGTTAGATTCTCTATTTAGGAGACCTCTTGATCCTTCATGGATGTTTAAGAGGCTTGACAAGTTACAGATCATGTCAATTCTTGATTGATCCTTTGCCTGAATGCTATGAGAGGGCTCAAAAGACCCTAATCCTTGGTTGAGGTGAATACTCAACAACTTTTTAGAGGATTAGGTAAATCCAAATTGTGGTGATGGCTTGCACAATGATGTGAAGTCTTGTGGTCAAAATTTAGGGTATGACACTGATTGAAAAGGAATTGATTTTTGATGATCCACACACAGACTTGAATTGGCCCAAAAATCCTAGTTGGAACCTCGGACACACACCGCTTGAATCATGTACTCTAGCCTTGCTCAGGTAACACACTCTTGCCTGACCAAGATTAGCAATGAAAATCGTTACGTGTATAACCTTTTCACAAGAACCTAGCAACACCTTGAGCAGGAACAACATTTTGTTTTTATTTTCTGAATATTGGTTAGCAGATGGACATACAAGTGAAAGTAATATACATGTAGGACAAATTTGGGGTATGACAGATGCCCCTATCTAATTGGCTTAAACCTAGTAAGATGAACTGCTACGACATTCATTCTTTCAAGGTAGAAGTCAATTAGATATGAAGAAGACTCCGAATTTGTTTGAAAAGAAAAAAAGTTTGGGAAGTGGAACAATAGATCAATGTTGACCCTCGAGTGGACATTGAATAATTTGCAAAGGTTGTCATCACCAAAAGGATGATGAGATAAAAAATGACAGAAATTTCGGACACCAAAAGGATGGCAGACTTATCACCAAAAGGATGATAGTGAACTCATACGACTTGACTTGCTATTACCAAAAGGATAATAGTAAACACACACACATAAAGACCCTTCACCAAAAGGATGAAAGTGAGGTCAAAACTCATTATTACCAAAAGGATAATGGTAAGAACACAATGGTATCAGAGGTTGTCACTCCCCAAATGGATGATACATAAACAAAAGATCCACAAATTTTCGACACCAAAAGGATGATGAATCTATCACCAAAAGGATGATAGAAAACACATGCGACTCCGACTCCAAAAGGATGACGGACCTATCACCAAAAGGATGATATTAAACACACGAATCCAATACCAAAAGGATAACGAACCTAACACTAAAAGGATGATAGTACAAACACTAAGATTTCTGACACCAAAAGGATGACAGATCTATCACCAAAAGGATGATAGAGAACACATGATTCCGACACCAAAATGATGACGAATCTATCACCAAAAGGATGATAGTACACACAAGATTCTGACACCAAAAGGATGATGAATCTATCACTAAAAGGATGATAGTACACACGATTCTAAAATTTATGACACCAAAGGATGATGGACCTACCACCAAAAGGATGATAATAAACACACGACTCTGACACCAAAAGGATGACGGATCTATCACCAAAAGGATGATAGAAAACACACGCTGAAGTATCGGACACCAAAAGGATGACGGGCCTAGCACCAAAAGGATGATAGAAAACACACGTATAATATTCTGAAATTTCCGAAACCAAAAGGATGATGGACCTACCACCAAAAGGATGATAATAAACACACGAATCCGACACCAAATGGATGACGGACCTACCACCAAAAGGATAATAGTAAACACACGACTCCGACACCGAAAAGATGACGGACCTACTACCAAAAAGATGATAGTAACTTCCCAATTTTGAGAATCACCAACACCAAAAGGATGAAGGTTAGGTTGAATTGACAGGGACGGCTACCACCAAAAGGGTGATAGTAAGGTTACCGACAAACACTACAAGAAATTGTCTATTTTGTGACACATGAGTTGCGACCCTTGTCTAAAAACTATCCTAATACCCTAATTGCGACAGTTACTACGACAGTTAAACCCAACCGTCTCAATATTTTTAACACATATGAATAGATTTAAAAAAAAATACGATATCCCCGTTAAAAATTGTAAGACGGTTTAATTGAACCACCCATATTTCGGAACGTATTTTCTATCCACTCTTTATTCCAAAGCTAAAAACACATAATCCTCGTAAACCCTCCCACTTCAATTCTCTCAAGGAAATGCAAATTACATACTCAAATTTCATCCTTCAAAATCCTTGTGTCGCCGCCACAGCTTCTCGTTATCTCTTTATCTTCGGACGCACCCTTCTCCTTTTCAAAAACAAAACTTTGTTCATGATTCTAACCTTTCTCTCATGAAACCATTAGGACTATCGTAAGCCCTAAAATTTCGTCATTGTTTGAATCGCCATTTGATATTCATCTCCAATAGTGATCTTATTCTTCAAATCTTCATTATAATCATGTTTTGATTTTCAGTTAAAGGAAAGAAAACAAGCAATTTTATAGTTTAGAGACGGTCTGAAGGAAGCTAGGTGAGGTGCTCGTTGAATATTTGTTTGTTTTTTATTAATTTTGAATCTATATTTTTTATGTTGTTTTGAATCTAGGTTTTTGGTACTAAATCGG